>CM053035.1:34300586-34405231 GCA_028564925.1 Lithobates sylvaticus | reverse complement strand
AACCATCAGAGCTTTTTCCGACGAGAATTCCGACCGTGTGTATGCGGCATTAGTCAAGGTAAAGGGAATTATGAATAGTTCCAAATACCAGTTATTATTGGCACAAAACCTTCAGGCTTCTGCTAGAAAGCTGAACATGAAGAGGAACTTCATCTTTCAGCATGACAACGACCCAAAGCATACATCCAAATCAACGAAGGAATGGCTTCACCAGAAGAAGATCAACGTTTTTTTTGAATGGCCCAGCCAGAGCCCAGACCTGAATCTGATTGAAAATCTGTGGGGTGGTCTGAAGAGGGCTGTGCACAGGAGATGCCCTCACAATCTGACAGATTTGGAGTGTTTTTGCAAAGAAGACTGGGCACATATTGCCAAGTCAAGATGTGCCATGATGATAGACTTATAAACAAAAACACTGAGTCTTGTAATAAAATCAAAAGATGCTTCAACAAAGTATTAGTTTAACCACTTTCAGACCGGACCAATTTGCAGCCAAAGGACCAGGCCCCTTTTTGCGATTCGGCACTGCGTCGCTTTAACTGACAATTGCGCGGTCGTGCGACGTGGCTCCCAAACAAAATTGACGTCCTTTTTTTCCCACAAATAGAGCTTTCTTTTGGTGGTATTTGATCGCCCCTGCGGTTTTTATTTTTTGCGCTATAAACAAAAATAGAGCGACAATTTTGAAAAAAATGCATTATTTTTTATTTTTTGCTATAATAAATATCCCCAAAAAAATATATAAAAAAACATTTTTTTTCCTCAGTTTAGGCCGATACGTATTCTTCTACATATTTTTGGTAAAAAAAATCGCAATAAGCGATTATTGATCGGTTTGCGCAGAAGTTATAGCGTTTACAAGATAGGGGATAGTTTTATAGCATTTTTATTAATAATTTTTTTTTTATTATTAATGGCGGAGATCTGCGATTTTTTTTGTGACTGCGACATTATGGCGGACACATCGGACATTTTTGACACATTTTTGGGACCATTGTCATTTTTACAGCAATTAATGCATTTAAATGCATTGATTTCTGTATAAATGACACTAGCAGTTTAGGGGTTAACCACAAGGTGGCAGTGTAGGGGTTAAGTAGGCCTAGGGGTGTGTTTTTTACTGTGGGGGGGCGTGGCTATCAGCTAGTGAATGCTGATCTCTGCTCCAATCACAGGGAGCAGAGATCGGCGTCACTAGTTGCTAGGCAGAACAGGGAGATGCTGTTTATCTCGGCATCTCCCCGTTCAGCCGCTCCGTGAGACGATCGCGGGAGTCCCCGCGGCGATCGAGTCCGCGGGGACCGCGGCCGGACTCACGGGGGTCCCGACCGGCGCGGGAGCGCGCCGCTCCCGGCGCGCTCCCGATGGCACGGACAGGCGAAAGGAGGGACGTATATATACGCCCTCCTGCCTGTACGTGCCATTCTGTCGACGTATATCGTCGTGCGCCGGTCGGCATGTGGTTAAGGGTGTGCACACTTATGCAACCATATTATTTAATTTTATTTTTTTTACTTCCCTCCACCTAAAAGATTTCAGTTTATTGTTCAACTGGGTTGTACAGTTTATCGGTCACATTAAAGGTGGAAAAGTTCTGAAATTATTTATCTTTGTCTCATTTTCTTACATAACAGAAACCTGACATTTTAACAGGGGTGTGTAGAATTTTTATAACCACTATATAGACAGATCCAGGTACTTATACAGCTGTATTTAAAAAATGTTTTTAGGGCATATACATACTGTATTTATCGGCGTATAACACGCACATTCATTTTAAGAGGGAAGTTTCAGGAAAAAAACCTAAAATTTTATATAAGGAACTTTGAAGCAAAATAAGGGTCAGTGCCCATCTGCAGCCTCACCATTGCCATCAATGCAGCCGGATCAATGCCCATCTGCAGCCTCACAAGTGCCATCAATGCAGCCTCATCAGTCCACATCAATGCAGCAGCCTCACCATTGCCATCAGTGCAGCCCATTACAGAGGCCACCAAGTAAACAGGAGATTCTCACTGTATGTAATCTGACGGCGCTTGTCCCGCCCCCCTCCCTGTCCCCTCCGAGGCAGCTAAAATTGAAGTATTGGCGTATAACACGCACACGCTATTTGCACCCGATTTTCATGGTGAAAAAGTGAGTGTTATACGCCAATAAATACAGTAATTAGATATGGAACATAGGCATGCGCAAGGGCTGTGCCAGGTGTGCCTGGGCACACCCTAATCACTATGTGTGGTGTGGATTCCCCATACTGCCCGGGCTCCCACCCTTGGTGACCCGCCCCATAGTACTGCTGGCTTCCCATCTCTCCCCCCTGCAGGGGGGGGGGGTGTTTCAGGATGGAGAGCGAGGGAAGGGGCTAGTAAATATGTAGTTTACCATTTACCCTTCCTTGTCTAAATTAACACAATTAACACACTTGCTTACTGTGTCCATTCATAACTGAAGCATAGTAAACTGTTTACTATGTTCCGTTTGTGAATTAACAGGAAGCTGCTCAGCACAGAGCCCTTCCCAATTATTCACTGCCCCATGCAGCTGAGGCTGCAGAGAAAGGCATGTGTGTTTGAGCTTTGGGGTGCAAACCCTAATGCAATAGGCTGTGCACACCTATGGATAAGAAGTTGGCCTTTATATCTGCCTGAAGTTCCACCTTTAAAGGATAAGCGTTTTTGTTCCCCACCCTGAAACTAAAGTACCCTTACCTTCCCCCTCCCTTGTTGGGCAAAGATACCCAAGAGATAATCCTAGGGAAGTCTACCAGGATCTACTGTGCAGGAGAGCAGCAGATTGGATGGATGTGACCATTGCAGATTCTTCTAGATCAGGGTTTCTCAACCAGGGGTCCTCCAATGGTTGCTAGGGTTCCTTGAGCAATGACCTATTTTTCCCTCTCAGATAAGTTCCCAGATAAGTTCCCAGTAACTAGACATGTGCAATTCGTTTAGTTACGAATTCGTTTTCCGTTCAAATTCGTTATATTTGTTCATTCGTTATCGTACGAATGAACGAATGGTTTACTAAAAATTCTAACGAATAACGAATATCGAAAACAACGAATATGAAAAACGACGAAAATACGAAATAATTAAATTAGAAACAACAAAACTACGAAAGAATGAAAATCCGAAAACAGAAACAACAAAAATACCAAACAAAGATTCAAAAATAACGAAAATCAAAATGAACGAAAAAAATCGAAATTACGAATATTCGGAAAAAGGAAATCAAGAAAATACAAAATAACAAAAATTCTGCTGATCGAGAATTCGAAAGAACGAATATTAGTTCTGATTCTGAAATATTCCATCCAGAGTCCAGATAGGGTGTGGTTGGGTCGGAGGCACTGTTTTGGTGGATTTTTGAGTTAAGTTCTGCATACACATTACATAAAATTATGAATTTTGCTCCGATTACGAATCTACGAAAACAATGTTACAAAAAGTATGAATAAATCAATCTTACGAAAGTACGAATGTAACTAAATCTACGAAAATACGAATTTCGAATCAACGAAAATTAGATTAACGGAAATACGAATCTTTTTAAATCAATGAAAATATAGCTCTTCCGAAAATACGAATGCGTCCGAATATGAAATATAACGAAAATATGTATTTCGAATAAACGAAAATTAGACTAACGGAAAAACATATCAACGAAAAAATAACTCTTAAGAAAATACGAACGAGTCCGAATACGAACACCGACGACTTACGAAATTACGAATCGTTACGAATCAACGGAAACTAACAGAAACAAAACGAAACTAAAAATATTTTTCTATTGTGCACATGTCTACCAGTAACACCAATAATCTTTTTAGCTATCTGTAGATGGGAAATTCTTCCCCAAGACCATAGATGTAAGGAACACTCTTCCACTGACCATTACACCAATGTATCATGAGTTGTAGATATTAGACATGTGCAATTAGTTTCGTTTTTTTTTTTCGTTTTTCGTTTTTTTCCGTTATGTTCGTTTGTTCGTTTTCGTACGAATGAACGAATCATTCGAATTGTACGAATCCGAATAACGAATCGTTCGAATCGTACGAATCCGATTAACGAATCATTCGAATCGAACGAATCCGAAAAACAACGAAAATCCGAAAAAAACTAATTAGAAACAACGAATGTACTAATGAAGAAAATCCGAAAAAAAACGAAAACGAACGAAAAAAAATTCGTACATTCGTAACTTTTTTTTTTTGTTGAATTGGTAATTTTCCGTGTCCCTTACAATGGTGCTGCTAAACGTGCTTCGAATGGATTGAACAAAAAAATTCGTACATTCGGAACTTTTTTTTTTACGATTCGTAACTTAGGCTCTAGGAGGGACAGGTACAGCAGCTCTCTGGTCCTACGGCCGCTGCACCTCCTGCCACCACCCAGTTCAACCCCAGCGGTTCAGCCTGCAGGTAGTGAATGCCTTTCCCCCAGATCCAAGATTTCCTGTTCCGGAAAGTTTCTCAGGAGATCGGTCCAAGTCCCCTGCCCTTCCGAGATGCCTTCAGCTTTATTTTGCACTTTCAGCCCAGGACTTTTTCGTTGGAAGCCACCAAGTGGTTTCGTAGTAGCTCTCCTGCGAAGGAGAACCTCAATCATGGCCCACCGTCTTCTGAGAGTCGATAGCCCACAGATCCAAAACCTCGCTACCTTCTTCCAGCAATGGAACAACTCTATGAAGACCCCCAAAAACCACTACAGCCGAGACCCGCCGTTAATCCACGCTTCCACAAGGCCGTAGAATGCCGAGGACTATACATCCTGAATTTCAGCGCTGAGAGCGCGGTACCACTCGTGGACGATGCAGCCCTTAGGCATCAATGCAGCCCTTAGGCGAAAAAAAAAAACTTTTGTCAGGGTCCTGGCCGCTCTGTGCGGCCCAGATTGCCTCTACGTAGGCAAACGGTCACCCCCGTGCTCTCCAGGCATCAGCACGGGCGTTGGCGCGCGCCGCGGGCACGCTCCCGTGCGCTAATAGCGGGGGCGCGCGCCCGTGCGCGTGCGCGTTTAGCGCTGTTTGGCGCCAGTGCCCCTATTTAAGGATCAGAGCTGCAGCCCTGCGGTGCTGTTCGTCTGCAGCTCTGACCTGAGTCTCCTGTGTTAAACTGTCTGTACCTATCTGTGATCCTTGGAACCCGACCCGGCCTGTCTGACCCCGCTGACCTCTCTGCTCCTTGACCCCGGCTTGCCTGACTCTGCCAAAGGACTTACCACCTGTTGCCGAACCTCTGCCTGTCACTTGACCATCCGTCTGCCTGCCGTTTATGCCTATCTGCCTTCCCTGTGACCCGGCCTGTCTGACTACCTCTGCCGTCCGAGTGTGCCTCTCTCCCGCACAGGATCTGCCTCCGCTGCTGCTCCAGAGACTACCTCTCTCTTCGGTCATCCGACCCCGAGCCTGCTGTGCCATCACCTGCAGTTCCTGCCATCTAAAGACCAGCACCAGCACCCTGCTTCATCCTGCACCAGCTGACTCACCGGACGGACACTCCTACTCCGCTGTGCTCACGGGTCCCCTGTCCCCATTCCAGTGGACCCTGAACCAGAGTCGTAAGAGAGGTCCCCTTCCGTCAAGCCAGGCTCGCCACCAGGTACCTTACAGTACGAACAGCCCAGATGACCGAGCCTGCGGAAGGAACCTCGTCCATGCAGGACTTCTGCTCCCACCTTGCAGCCCTCACCCAAGCAGTGAAGTCTCTACAAGAAGGCTATACCAGGCTAGAGGGACAGGTACAGCAGCTCTCTGGTCCTATGGCCGCTGCACCTCCTGCACCACCAGTTCAACCCACGGTTCAGCCTGCAGTAGTGATGCTTCCCCCAGAGCCAAGAGTTCCTGTTCCGGAAAGATTCTCAGGAGATCGGTCCAAGTTCCCTGCCTTCCGAGATGCCTGTCAGCTTTATTTTGCACTTCAGCCCAGGACTTTTTCGTTGGAAGCCACCAAGGTGGGGTTCGTAGTATCTCTCCTGCAAGGAGAACCTCAATCATGGGCCCACCGTCTTCTGAGAGTCGATAGCCCACAGATCCAGAACCTCGCTACCTTCTTCCAGGCAATGGAACAACTCTATGACGACCCCCAAAGAACCACTACAGCCGAGACCGCCTTATCCACGCTCCAACAAGGCCGTAGAATGGCCGAGGACTACATCTCTGATTTCAGGCGCTGGAGCGCGGACACTCGGTGGAACGATGCAGCCCTTAGGCATCAATTCCGCACAGGCCTATCTGAGAGTCTGAAGGATGAACTGGCTCGAGTGGGGGTTCCCGAGTCTCTGGAAGACCTGATTACCCTGACCATCCAACTGGATCGCCGGCTCCGGGAACGCCGAGCCGAACGTTCCTCCCAACCGACCCGCCCGGCCTGGATGGTGGCAAGAGCTCCAACTCCAGCTGCCCGCTATTTCCCTGCACCTGCTTCAGTTCCAGCCAGTCCTGCCTTCGACGGCCCTGAACCAATGCAGATCGGACTTATGCGCTCCACCCTGACTCCTGAGGAGCGTGCCAGGCGCCGGCAGCTGAACCTATGCCTCTATTGTGGTGGCCCTGGACATTACGTGAACAACTGCCCAGTCAAGATCTGTAAGTGTCTTTCTTCTGTCTCTTCTATACCTGCACCTTGCCCCAGCAACACCACTCACCTGGCTCTTCCCCTCTCGTTGCAGCTTCAAGGAAAGACAATCCACACCAACGCTATCCTTGACTCCGGAGCATGCAGTTGTTTTATCGATGCCACCTTTGCCAACTTACAAGGCCTACCCCTCCGAGAGAAAACCCAGGGACTTTCTGTCTTCTTGGCCGATGGGTCACGCATCAAATCAGGTCAAGTGACCCAAGAGACCTTGCCCCTGCCTGCCACCATCTTGTCCCAGCACCAAGAACTATTGATACTGGATGTAATTTCCTCTCCTCTCTTCCCAGTGATTTTGGGCATACCATGGTTCCAAGCCCACAACCCTTGCATTAACTGGTCAACGGGACAAGTAAAATTCCAGTCCCCTTATTGCCTTCAGCACTGCCTACCTGAGCCCGCTGGGGCACCCTCTGCTCTGTGTTGTCTGAACTCCGATCAGGACTTGTGCCGGGCCGTGCCCAAGACTTACCACGACTTCCTCGACGTGTTCAGTAAACGAGGGGCAGACTCCCTGCCGCCCCATCGTCCATATGACTGTCCTATCGAGATCCTTCCAGGTGCCGAAATCCCATTTGGTCGCATCTTTCCTTTATCCGAAAAGGAGCAGGAGGCCCTGAAGGCATACATCGCGGAGAACCTCGAAAAAGGGTTTATCCGTCACTCCACTTCCCCAGCAGGCGCGGGGATATTCTTTGTTACCAAAAAGGACCAAACACTCAGGCCTTGTGTGGACTATCGTGAGTTGAATAAGGTGACAGTCAAGAACCGATACCCCATGCCGTTGATACCGGAGCTCTTTCAGAAACTACGAACGGCAACTATCTTCTCCAAGCTGGATCTAAGGGGTGCCTACAACCTGGTCCGTATCAGGTCCGGGGATGAATGGAAAACGGCCTTCCGGACCTGCTTTGGTCACTATGAATATCTAGTCATGCCGTTCGGCCTCTGCAATGCCCCTGCCACCTTTCAGCACCTGATCAATGATGTCTTTAGAGACTTTCTGGACATTTTTGTAATAGTATACCTCGATGACATTTTAATTTTTTCCAATTCTCTTGAACAGCACCAGGGGCATGTGGGCAGAGTACTACTTCGTCTCCGGCAGCACGGCCTATATGCTAAGGCAGAAAAGTGCCTGTTTGAACAGCAAGAGATTCAGTTTCTGGGACTTGAGATTTCCCCAGCAGGGATCAGGATGGATCCCCAGAAGGTGACTGCTGTATTGGACTGGCCGGCACCATCGGACAAGAAGGGCATTCAGCGCTTTATAGGATTCGCAAATTTCTATAGAAAATTTATTAAGGGATTCTCTACCATCGTCAACCCTATTATCCAACTGACAAAGCAGGGTACACGCTTTCAGTGGGGCCCCGAGGCCCAGGAAGCTTTTGAAAAACTTAAAAGACTATTCACCTCTGCCCCCATCCTCAGTCACCCCGACCCTGCCCTCCCATACATTCTGGAGGTCGACGCCTCCGAAGTAGCGCTGGGAGCGGTGGTATCTCAGCGTCAAGGCAGCAAGGATTTGATGCACCCGGTGGGGTTCTTCTCTCGAAAACTAACTCCTGCAGAGAGGAATTACGACGTTGGAGATCGGGAACTCCTGGCCATCAAGGCAGCTCTGGAAGAATGGAGGTACTTGTTGGAGGGCGCAAGTCATCCGGTATTGGTGTATACCGACCACAAAAACCTCGAGTATCTATGGACAGCCAAGCGACTGAAGCCCCGACAAGCCCGTTGGGCCCTGTTTTTTTCTAGATTTTGTTTTCATATCACCTACCGCCCAGGATCCAAAAACGTGAAACCAGACGCGCTCTCGCGCATGTTCGACAGTCCAAGAGACACAGCAGCTCCAGACACCATCCTATCATCCGGCAACTTCCTACTCGTACAACCAGATTTGCTCTCGCAGATCAAGGAGGCATCTGCAAATGACTCAGCGACCCCAGGGGCTCCCCTGACTCCCAGAGACGGCCTCTTTTGGAAAGGAAGTCAAGTTTTTGTCCCGGAATCTGTCCGGACCAAGGTCCTGAATCTTTGCCATGACCACCCTCTGGCAGGACATTTTGGAGTCCGCAAGACTATCGATCTGGTGCAACGCACCTTCTGGTGGCCAAGTCTGAGGAAAGACTGCAAGGAGTACGTCAACGCCTGCCCTGTCTGTACCCGGAGCAAGACCTCAAGAAGCCGAGCTTGGGGCCTTCTTAAACCTCTTCCCGTACCTGATCGTCCATGGAGGATGATCACCATGGACTTTATAGTTGAACTTCCATGCTCAGAAGGATGCACAGCTATTTTTGTAGTCGTAGACCGGCTGTCTAAAATGGCCCACTTTCTGCCCCTTAAGGGAACCCCGTCCGCTTCCGAAACAGCCCGTGTCTTTATCAGGGAGATAATTAGGTTGCATGGGGTCCCTGCCAGCATAGTCTCCGATAGGGGGGTTCAATTTACGTCCCGTTTCTGGAGGGCCTTGTGTAAATCCCTAAAAATTGAGTTGGCGCTGTCCTCGGCCTATCATCCCCAAACAAATGGACAGACAGAACGCACAAATCAGACCCTGGAGCAGTACATTAGGTGCTTCACGTCCTTTGTGCAGGACGATTGGGTGTCCCTACTACCCCTAGCCGAGTTTTCTTACAACAACGCCAACCACTCAGCCACAGGTCAATCCCCTTTTTTCTCCAACTATGGCTTCCACTTATCCTTTCTCCCTGACTTTCTTCCAGAATCTCCGGTTCCAGCGGTGCAGGATACAGTGACCTTCCTCAATCACAACAATCAGATCCTCCAAGAGACGATAACCAAGGCCCAGGCAGACTGCAAAAGGTTCTTTGACCGGAAAAGAAGGGGAGAACTGGACCTCCAGATTGGAGATCAGGTATGGCTTTCTACTATTAACTTGAAGCTACCTTGCCCTTCCAAGAAACTCGCTCCCAAATTTCTAGGACCCTTCCCGGTGAAAAGGAGGATCAACCAGGTGTCCTACGAACTGTCGTTGCCCACCTCAATGAGGATACACCCGGTGTTTCATGTGGCCCTGTTGAAACCCGCTGTACCCGACCCCTTTCCTGATAGGGGAGCTGGACCTCCTGGTCCTGTTCTTGTTGAGAGCGGTGAAGAATACGAGGTGGAGGCCATTATTGATTGTAGGAGGCGGCAGGGGCAGACACAGTTCTTGGTTAAATGGAAGGGGTACGGGGCTGAGGACAATTCCTGGGAACCCGATAGTAACCTTCATGCCAGAAGACTGATCCGTGCCTTCTTTTCCGCCCACCCAGAGAAGAGAAGTCTTTTGGGCACCCGGAGGTTGCCCCTTGTGGGGGGGCAATGTCAGGGTCCTGGCCGCTCTGTGCGGCCCAGATTGCCTCTACGTAGGCAAACGGTCACCCCCGTGCTCTCCAGGCATCAGCGCGGGCGTTGGCGCGCGCCGCGGGCGCGTGCACGCGCGCGACCGGCCCGCGGGCGCGCTCCCGTGCGCTAATAGCGGGGGCGCGCGCCCGTGCGCGTGCACGTGCGCGTTTAGCGCTGTTTGGCGCCAGTGCCCCTATTTAAGGATCAGAGCTGCAGCCCTGCGGTGCTGTTCGTCTGCAGCTCTGACCTGAGTCTCTTGTGTTAAACTGCCTGTACCTATCTGTGATCCTTGGAACCCGACCCGGCCTGTCTGACCCCGCTGACCTCTCTGCTCCTTGACCCCGGCTTGCCTGACTCTGCCAAAGGACTTACCACCTGTTGCCGAACCTCTGCCTGTCACTTGACCATCCGTCTGCCTGCCGTTTATGCCTATCTGCCTTCCCTGTGACCCGGCCTGTCTGACTACCTCTGCCGTCCGAGTGTGCCTCTCTCCCGCACAGGATCTGCCTCCGCTGCTGCTGCTCCAGAGACTACCTCTCTCTTCGGTCATCCGAGCCTGCTGTGCCATCACCTGCAGTTCCTGCCATCTAAAGACCAGCACCAGCACCCTGCTTCATCCTGCACCAGCTGACTCACCGGACGGACACTCCTACTCCGCTGTGCTCACGGGTCCCCTGTCCCCATTCCAGTGGACCCTGAACCAGAGTCGTAAGAGAGGTCCCCTTCCGTCAAGCCAGGCTCGCCACCAGGTACCTTACACTTTTCTTTTTTCGATTCGTAACTTTATTTTTCGATTCGTAACTTTTTTTTTTTTTTTTTCGATTTGTAATTTTCCGTGTCTCTATTGAACAAAAAACTTCGTACATTCGTAACTTTTTTTTTGATTCGTAACTTTTTTTTTCGATTCGTAAATTATTAAAATGTAATAATAGCATACACATTACATAAAATTATGAATTATGCTCCGATTACGAATCTACGAATGTTACGAATGTACGAATAAATACGAATGCGTCCGAAAATTAAACTAACGAAAAAACGAATCAACGAAAAAATAACTCTTACGAATGTACGAATCGTTATGAATACGAACACCGACGACTTACGAATGTACGAATCATTACGAATCCGAACACCGACGACTTATGAATGTACGAATCGTTACGAATCAACGGAAACGAAAAAAACGAAATGAAAAAGAACAAATTTTTTTCGGAAAAGAAAAAAACAAAACGAAAAAAAAACGAATTTTTTTGTTGTGCACATGTCTAGTAGATATAGCCATTTTTTACAGGGGTTCCCTGAGACCGAAAGGTTTTTTCAAGGGTTCCTCTGTGTTGAAAAGGTTGAGAAAGTCTCTTCTAGATACTGAACAGTAGCATGTGTAGTAAGGAAATGCTGGTCTATATTGGCTATAAAACACCCTTTTCCTCCTGGGCCCTAGAACAGCTGTACCCTCAGCAAACCTTCTTTACATCCAATGTCATCTCCACCTCCAGTGGAGCAAAGGTGATCTGTTGCTGGCTGGTAAACAAGACCTAGTCATGCAGTGAGCCAGTTTGTTTGTATTTTCCATTTAATCTCTACAAACCTTGTCTCTATTAGGTGACATGGGTCTACTCCTACACATTCCCGGCGACACAGAATTCTTATTTGCAGGTAAATAAATCAGGCCGCCACGTCGCCCACACTGGGAGGAACAGATTGAGTTTTCAGCGATTGTTAGCGCGCTTTGTATTTCCCGACCAGAAACCTTTTGCTTCCATATTAGCGCTGTCGCCCTTCATTTGTGTCTAATACATCACGTCCCTTCCCTGCGTTAACACTTCAGTTGAGCGTTTTCTGAAGCCGTGTTTTTACCATTTCCCCTTCCAACACACCACCAGTGTCTCTTCCTTTCCACTCTTAACCACTTAAGGACCGAGCCTATTATGAAAGGGAAGTGCCGATTGATGGGAATAATAAAAGGTGGGTTTTCCTTAAAATGATTTAATATGGAACACCTTTTCATACCGTCTAACTTATAACTTTCTGTGCTCCATGCCTGTGCGGACTTATCAGCACTGTTACCCAACTATCACTGAGTAATACAGCACTCTGTAGTACTAAAACAATTCCTGCTCTAGAACATGAAGTATGTAACTGGAAGGATCACCAGGTGAAGAATAGAGGAAATTGATGCAGCCACCACATCTAAGGACTGCTAAGCTGCAATATATTACATTTATGTTTAGATATGTTTTTGAAAAAAACATAACATTCTGTACTTACAATTTTTTGGATTCAGTGATAATATGGGCAGGGCATGATAGAATAATGAAAATGTATCTACAGACAGTGTAGTGCTACACCGTAGGAGCCACTAGAAAGATACCCAATTTTCCTGAAAATCCTTCATTTGGACTTTCCTTAATTGTTATCCTCACCTGTAGGAACAGGATTCCAAAATTTATTGGAATAACTTTATACCTGGACAATTAATTCTTGGTGTTGCGCTTTAATGTCAAGTCCACTATGTCACCTTGAAGAAGGGAACCTGCGAGCTCCAGAAATGTTGGTAATTTGGAGTTAAATAAAATATGTGATACCTATTAGATTGGAGCATTAGCTCCTTATCCTTGGGTGATTGGAGAGGAGATTAATGTCTCACTTAATTATTTTTATAGTTCTTTATTGAAGATAAAAGTACACAAGTGGAGCCAACGGGTTTCGGGAAATTGCCTCCACTTCTTCAGGGCTGTATTTCTTGGAGAATGGTTAAGCTATGAGAGGCTTAAATATTGTTGATCAGCCGTTCTGCAGTGGAGCAGAGGCAGCCTTAAAGATAAAAGTATACAAGTGTAGTGACGCACTTTAGTGTTCTGACCACTGGAAGCTGGAGAGGGTAGTCGGTGACTTCCTCACCTCCTCCCCTTTATTATGCCTTTGTCCTCTCCCTTTTTTTTTTTCTTCTCTCTCTCCAGTCCCAGAAAGTAAGGAGATCCATTTAATTTTGACCTGCTACTGAGGGACACGGCCAAAGGAAATTGGAAGATTTGGATCCATATACTAAACATGGTTTATTAACATTAGATCTGTGGCCTCTCGTCCATGCACTTCCGCTTTAACACATTAACGTGGTTATATAGTCAAAATAATGACTTTTACCTACAGGTAAGCCTATAATAAGGCTTACCTGTCGGTAAAAAAAATATCTCCTAAACCTGTACGGTTTAGGAGATATTCCCCGTGCAATGCGCCACTGACTGCAGCGGCGCATGTACACGGGGGATTCTTGGCTGAAAGGCCGGCAGAATCCGAACCCAGCCGGGAAGAAGTCTCCCGTGCGCATGCGCCGGAGGGACGACATTGCGGCTCCAGCCACTCAAAGCGCTGGAGTCGCGATACCCGGAAGACACGCCGAGGCAACATGTCAGCTACCTCGGCGTGGACCAGGTGAGTCACCGACGCCTTGTTCTAAGGTAAGTATTTCATAATGAGCTAGTATGCGGTGCATACTAGCTCATTATGCCTTTTACCTTACAGGTGTATTAAAAAAAAAAAGGTTTCAGCGGGTATACAACCGCTTTAAGTTATGATGAGATTGATAGAGAAAGATGTTCCTCTATAGACCAGGACTAAAAAACGAATTATTCCTTCTCCCCCATTTCCCTCCAACCCCTTTCTTTTTTCTCTCACTTTCCTAGGGTATGTACACCTAAACATCGTTACACCATCTGAAAATAAGCTTACTGTTTAGAGATGTTTACACATGTTATATTATATTTCTGTTCTGCTGATATCTACCTTTGTTACTATTTTCGGCTCATAGAGTCATCTATGCATATGCTCTATTCAAATGTTTTCAATAAATGTTTATGCAAAAAAAAAGTGTAGCCAACGTGTTTCGGGGGAATTGCCTCCCCTTCTTCAGAGCTGTATTTCTTGGAGAATGATTAAGCTCTGAGAGGGTTAAATAGATTCAATCAGCAACTCTGCAGTATGCCGGTGTTGTGGAGCAGAGGCAGCCCAGGACGTCTCCTTATCCAGAACTACTTGTGTGACATTAGCCATAGCAGCATACATCCCACTAACAGAACCAGCAAAATTTGACAACAAAGGCTGGTCCAAAAAGACACAGCAGGAAAAAAACAATCACAAAAAGGAGGAAAAGAAATGATTATCAGATATAAGATTACCATTTCACGGGTAGACGATCTCAGAAAGGTGCCCTTGAAACAAGCCCTAGAATTCCCACCTTGGTCGATGTGTTCAGGATCCACTTTAGCAAATTGCTTCCTTGCATGCAGCCAAGTCTAATGTTGCTACAGCACCCTAAGGTATTGCTATAAAAAAACAGTTCACAGGCACCATTATCACAAAGATTCCGCGTATTATGTCTCTTATGTCTGCGCCAAAATAAACTATTATTTTTTATTTTTCCTTCTACGCTGCTTTCCCTTCTTATTTTCGTCCGACAGTGCCTGGGATTGGGTGATATGACTCTGTTGGGAAAGCTCATACCAGGGTCCAGCGCAGAACTGGAATGGAGAGAGAAGACTTATTTCCGCCAAGGGACTTGCTGTATTGTAAACACACATCATCAGTCCTGTATCTGAACCTATTTGCTGTGTAATTGGATAGAAATAGAACGTAAAGAAAATATATACCTTCTCTGGCCTGAAGGCACCAACTTATTCCACAGTGCAGGCATTTACTTTTTATGCATATAATCAGCTGCGAGGCTTATCTAGTAGATAAGTCGGATGAATGAAATTAGCTTCCTTTAATGGCAAGGATTGGATTTTTCTAGGTGTACGTTTTTATTGCTTAAAGGGAATTTGTAAATATAAAAATATGGGGCTGCCATCGCTGCCTTGTTGTTGGAGGCGCAGTGATCAGGCCTGTCATGCTGAACCTAATTCTAATGATTAAGGCTTCATTCATATGGGTGGCCACCGCCAAGAATCAGCAATTCTTGACAGAGGAGAAAGTAGCTGAAAACATGCAGTGTGTGCAAACAGCCGCTGCCAGCAACAGCACGGGCAGATTTGTACCCTATATAAATTAAGGGCCACTGCGATAGGGAACTCTGATAGGCCACTGCGATAGGGAACTCTGATTGGACCTGGATGGAGACAGTTTGTTAAGCATTTATGGCTGCATACAAACTGGCCATAGCACAGAGTTCTGCTGCATCCACAGCAGCCTAAATGCCCACGTTGGCCCATCTGAATGAGGCCTTACTGACCTGGTTCAAGCATCCCACCAGTTAAAGTTGACCCTGCATCAAAATACAAGTAACTGCTATTTATATGCCCTCTCCCCATGTAAAATTACCAGGAAAAATCAAACAGAAAAACAAAAAATATTAGCATTAAAAAAGGAATATGTTGAGCATGCCAGGTCTTGCGTGAATGCTCTTTTACACAAGAAGAAT
The DNA here is from genome assembly GCA_028564925.1 of Lithobates sylvaticus. NCBI lineage: Eukaryota > Metazoa > Chordata > Amphibia > Anura > Ranidae > Lithobates > Lithobates sylvaticus. Next base: position 34,389,821 of record CM053035.1, on the reverse strand, counting down.
TGGGATCCTCCGCTTTGTGTCTCAGGGAGAGGAAGAGAAAGGAAATACCCCCAACTGCCACAAAAAACATGACAGTATTTACCCATCCTTGCTTTATTCAATACCAAAAATACCTTGTCGGAAAACGATGACCGCGGCAAGAACAGAAGAGACCCCAGAAGACCCCCGAAGGCGGATCGAGACCCCCAGACGACGGCGTCGACGACGAAGAAGAAAGCCGGGCTCCTCCGCTCGTGAAAGAGCTAGGTAAAAGAGCAGAAGAGAGCGGAGGAGTCCGGCGAGAAGACCCCCAAGACGGAAGAAGACCCCCGGAGCAGTGCAATAAAATATATTTTTTCAAAATTGTGTGTTTTTTTACTTTACATTTTACACCTTAGGTGAATGGGTAGGGGTACATCGTACCCCATACTCATTCACATAGGGTGGGGGGCCGGGATCTGAGGGCCCCCTTATAAAAGGGGGCTCCCAGATTCCGATAAGCCCCCCGCCCGCAGACCCCGACAACCAACGGCCAGGGTTGTCGGGAAGAGGCCCTTGTCCTCATCAACATGGGGACAAGGTGCTTTGGGGTGGGGGGGCGCACGGCCCCCCTTTCCCCAGGGCACCCCCCATGTTGAGGGCACGCGGCCTGGTATGGCTCAGGAGGGGGGGCGCTCGCTCGTCCCCACCCCTTTCCTGGCCTGCCGGGCTGCGTGCTCGGATAAGGGTCTGAGATGGATTTGGGGGGGACCCCCACGCCGTTTTTTCGGCGTGGGGAGTCCCTCTAAATCCATGGCAGGTGACGGGGCTAGCGCGGCGGCATTCACTGCCTTCGCTAGCTCCGTCTACCTGAAGTCACGTGCTAAATGAACGGACTTTCCGATGAGCGGCAAGTCCGTTCATTTCAAAAGTCAGGCGGACTAGCCTACTAACGGCGGGATTGTCTGCCGGACATCTACCGCCACTAGATGGCAGTAGTGTAATTTCGGTGTCCTGCCGAAAAAGTTCCCCCGCCGGATAAGGACTCCCTGTACTGCGCAGTACGAAGGACTATGGAGCTTACGAAAATTGCCGAACCTAAACAGCTCTGAGTGAACTCTACACCGCACAGGTGCAGTTAACATGTAATTGTATGAGGCGATGCCGCACACTCCCGATGCTCGTGCTACTCTGCAAGGGGCATCTATCGTGTAAGTAAGGGGCGGGTCTAGTATTACTGTAACCAAGGGGCGCATTTATTATTATTGTTATATATCGAGCTGTAGCCATCCGCCCCTTACACGATATAATAATAATAGACCCGCCCCTTGCTTACACGCTATAACAGATCTGCCCCTTGGTTAGAGTAATAATAGAGCAGCCCCTTGGTTACACGATATATAACAATAATAATAAATGCGCCCCTTGCTTACAGTAATACTAGACCCGCCCCTTGGTTACACGTATAGAATATTAAAAAAAAGTCACAGTTACTTTGCTGCGTAACTAATTACTTTTCCAATGTAGTAACTGAGTTACTACCGCAATTACTTTTTGGGAGAAGTAATTTGTAACTTAACTAATTACTTTTTTAAAGTAAGATGACCAACACTGATCCACAGCAGCCTAAATGCCCACGTTGGCCCATCTGAATGAGGCCTTACTGACCTGGTTCAAGCATGCCACCAGTTAAAGTCGACTCTGCATCAAAATACAAGTAACTGCTATTTATATGCCCTCTCCCCATGTAAAATTACCAGGAAAAATCAAACAGAAAAACAAAAAATATTAGCATTAAAAAAGGAATATGTTGAGCATGCCAGGTCTTGCGTGAATGCTCTTTTACACGAGAAGAATTGGGATCCTCCGCTTTGTGTCTCAGGGAGAGGAAGTGAAAGGAAATACCCCCAACTGCCACAAAAAACATGACAGTATTTACCCATCCTTGCTTTATTCAATACCAAAAATACCTTTTGACTAGTGATGCATTTTAAATTGTAAATAGAAGTACATATTTCAGCACCCTAAGGTATCGCTATAAACACCAGCTCATAGGTGCCATCACTATGGAGATTCTGCATATTATTTATCTCATCTCAGTTTTATTTTTCCTTCATTATCACCCCTCTGTCAGGAACTGTTCTTTGACAGCTGCTGGTCTCATTCCAGCATACTGGTTTTGGCTATGATGCATCCTTGTCTGTCTGTCCACCTGCAAGGTGATTGATGTGGCCAGTCTCTGGGTGGAGACCAAACCTGATTTAAGCCAGCAAAGCCCGCAGTCTCATGCTTGTAATATTGCATTTGTAACATGTACTCCAAGCTCCCTGTTTGTCTGCTCTGCTGATTGGATTTCCTTGTTTATGACCTTAGATTGGATATCCCCTATTCTCTGAACTCTGCCTGCCTTTGACTATGGATTGGACCCTGACTACTCTGAACCTTGCCTGCCTTGTACCTGGACTGTCATTGAACCACTCTGTGGTTCAATTGGACCAACCTGTCTGCAATTCGCAAATATCTCTTTGCTTTGCTCAGTTCGCACTTGTCCTGGCATCGTAGCCAGGCACTATAGAATTGTATATAAGAGCTGGGGGCAATCGAGTACCGGCAGGCCTGCTCGCCTTGTGGGAAATGGGGCTGCTATAGGTGAAGAACACGGAAGCTAGCTATAGTGTCTGACCACCTGCGTCGGGGTAAGCCTGACAATACACTTGTTATTCTTGGCCACTTCTACCAGGGATTGGGCAATATGGCTTTGTTGGGAAAGCCCATAGAAGAGTCTAACACATGACAGAAATGGAGAGGAAGAAGATTTATTGCCAGCCAAGGATTGTATTGTAACAGATATCTTTGTATCTTAAGTATGCATCATATTAAAAATAAATAAGATACTTACCTTAGACTCCAGCTTGGAACCTGCTCACCTAGGCCCCAGTAACCTCACTTGGGATCCTGCAGAAGCTGAGCATCTCAGATATCACAAAAATGCGCCTCTGTACAGGAGGGATTGCATAGATGCCAACTGTTCCAAATTTGCTGTGACAGCCCTGCATCTCTTTTCTTTGTCCCAATGTTGCTGTGGTTGTGTCCAAGATCACAACATCGACCTTGAGTTACATTTGGGCATATCAAGCGTGGGCTGTAGGTGGGGTGACAATGTCCCAGGGACTGTCTCAAGATGTTGGTAAGTATGACATTTTAATCCCAAGCTTTGAGTTTCCAGGACAAGAAGAGAAGGGAGATCTACCCAACAGGACACAGGCAAAAGAAAAAAAATTTGGAAAGGGTTTTGCCCAATCCCTATTCTGTACCAAAGTTTAAGTTTTGACTAGATATACATTTTAAATTGTATTAATAAAAGTACATATTTCAGATGCAGGTAAGTCAAAGTAGTCACCACAACACCCTGGCCAAACCTAAGTTGTGTTTAAAGCTCAACTTCACCCTTTCTTTAAAAAGAAAAAAAGTTGCTCCTGCTACAATACTCACCTCCTTTCTAGTGATTCACTGTTCAGTGTCGGTTATCTTGGACACACCCCTTTAGGGCACATCATCACACCAGCCTTAGCTCCCAATACTGATGGAAAGTCTAGTGCTTATGGAGTCTAGAAGATAGAGACTACAAAACATGAGGTCTAAAACAGTGGCGTAACTAGAACCTTCAGGGCCCCGATGCAAGAAACCATGAAGGTCTCCCCTGACCCCTGGCTAGGTCCCTTCCCTCTGAGCCCGGGGGCAGAACGTCAGGGTCCTGTCAAAAGTGCGACCTGTGTGACCCTGGTAGTTCCGGCACTGGTGTCAGTAGTTTTTTTATTTTTGTTATTTATTTTTTTTTACCATTTTTTTTTTTACAATATTATTTTTGTACAATTTTTTTTAGAAGCCTAATTGGGGGGCTTTGGTGAAATATCAGGGGTCTAAACAGATCTCTGATGTTTCCCCTTTGAGACTGAGAAAGGAGATTGAGGACACAGCCTTTAATCTCCTTCTCTGCAGCCTAACCTGTACTGAATGAATGGATAGAAATAGCTCTGTACAGAGCTTCCCCTCCATTCACAAACTGAAACATAGTAAACACAATTTACTATGTTTCAGTTATGAATGATCAGTACAAATCATTGACTCTCCATTTAGAAAAGGAAGGGGCCGGTAAATTACACATTTACCAGACCCTTCCCCACTCTCCATCCTGACAGATCCTGACAGACAAGAGCGAGGGGCAGGAGAAAGCACAGGGGGGGCTGGAAAGAACACGGGGGGCCGCAGAAGGAAACTGTATAGGAGGAGCAGTAGGGGCAGCTGCATATAGAGGAAATGATCTGTCCATTTTCCTCCTGCAGCCAATGAATGCCTGCTTGTCCTCCTCTCCCTACCGCAGGCATTCAGAAACGCCGACTGAGATCCAAGTCTTTCCCTCCAACATCAGAACTTGACTTCAAAAAAGGAGGAAAACGTACAGATCGGTTCCCCTATATGAAGCTGTCCCCATCGCACCTCTTACCCAGGCATACAGGGGGGGCATACGGGCCCCCTGCAGCATGGGGCCGGGGTTGCAATTAAGACCCCTGCAACCCCTGTAGGTTGTCACTGGTCTAAAAATGGGTGCAAGGGGCCTTCAGGGAAGAGAAAGGGAGGGGGTGGCCAAGCATGGAATTGGACCCTAAATCCTCCCTTGTCTATTGAGATAGGTATGCTCTAGATTGAGCCATAGAGAATAATAGTTGCTCCGAAATAAAACCCATATAATTTAATATTCTCAAGTAAGACATTTCAGAGGAATCCAGAGGGTCACAGGATGTGAACCCTGCCCATCCCTTGCTAGATTAGGGCAACGGGAACTCTGATTTGTCTGCATCTGATGCCTGTACTTTCATTTTATTATTTGAAAAAGAAGGCAGAGAAGTAAGCAAAACACTTGGCATGCATGTTGGGAGTCAAACAATGCTGTCTAATTTGAAACATATGTAAATAAACTGAACAGTAAACATACATATAGAAAAATTATGCAAATTTACAAGAAAATGCACATAGATCAATGGGTGTCCATGCTTACTTACTAATAGCATATAAGTGTGCACATAATCCCACAGCTATCAGAGATGTACTTACCGAGACCGAAATGCTGAGAGCGGTTCACCCTTGCGACCCGGCGCAATCTGCCCCCTGGAGGTGAAACAGGGAACAAACGGCACCAGGAGGCACAGGTCACCTCCGGCAGGTGGGACCAGTGGAATGCCTGGGAGAGATGTGGACCTGGCCTGGGCAGACCGGCAGATGGCAGAGAGGAGAGGCAGGAGCCCAAACACCTGGCTGATGAACTGACACAGGTCACTGAGCAGTCAGTAGTGATGTAAGTCCGGACAGCAGGCCGGGGGTCACACACAAGTATAATGCCAGTCCGTGGAAGCAAGCAGGGAGTGAGACACAGGATCAGGCGGCAAGTCCGTTGAGCAAGCAGGGGGTCAAACACAGGATCAGGCAGCAAAGTCCGTTGAGCAAGCAGGGGGTCAAACACAGGATCAGGCAGCAAAGTCCGTTGAGCAAGCAGGGGGTCAAACACAGGATCAGGCAGCAAAGTCCGTTGAGCAAGCAGGGGGTCAAACACAGGATCAGGCAGCAAAGTCCGTTGAGCAAGCAGGGGGTCAAACACAGGATCAGGCAGCAAAGTCCGTTAAACAAGCCAAGGGGTCAGGATACAGGATCAGAACTGGTAAACACAAGAGACACACAGGCACTGAGCTGGAAAGACAGACCAGCAAAGTGCCTGTGCGTCAGGCAGCTTTTATAGGCGCCCAGTGGACGCTAATTGTGCGCCATGGCGCACAAACGGGCGCCAGTGCGCATGCGCGAGCGCCGGACCGCCGAGCCGCGAGTGCGCATGCGCCGGAGAGCGGGGCCGCCGCGCATGCGCACCGGAGAGCGGGCCGCTCGTCCTGCGCTGGGTCCCTGACAGTGCCCCCCCCCGAGGGGTGGCCTCTGGACACCCAAACTGGCCATCAATTCAGGATGTGCCTGATGAAATGCCTGGATCAAACGTGGGGCGTGCAAGTTCCTTGAGGGTTCCCATGAGTTGTCCTCGGGAGGATAACCCTTCCACTTGATCAGATATTGGAGCTGCCTGCCCTTTTTTCTGCAACTCAGGATCTCCTCTACCTCAAACTCCTTCTCGCCTTCGACTAAAACAGGAGGAGGAGGTGGTTCTTCTCTACCAGGAAAAGGGCTGGGAGTGGTGGGTTTCAAAAGGGAGGCATGAAAAACAGGATGGATCCTGTAACTTGGAGGTAAATCAAGTTCAAAAGCCACAGGGTTCACTATCCTTTTGACCCTGAATGGGCCAATAAACCTTGGCCCCAATTTCCGGGAGGGGACAGGTAGCTTCAGGTTGGAGGAGGACAGCCAGACCTCTTCGTTAACCCCAAAAGCCGGGTTCTCCTTCCTCCCCTTGTTGAAGTGCTTACTGTACCCTTCTTGAGCTTCCTGCATGCATTTTTGCAATTTTTTAAAATTGATCTGTAAAGACTCTACACGGTCTTGGGCTGCAGGAACCGAGTTTTCCGGGGGAGATTCTGGGAGAAAAGAAGGATGGAAACCAGAGTTGGCCCAAAAGGGTGTTTGCTTGGTGGCGGAATGAATGGAGTTATTATACGCGAATTCAGCGTAGGGTAAGAGGGAGGACCAGTCATTTTGGGAATCAGAGCAGAAGCAACGGAGGTACTGTTCAAGTGTCTGGTTGGTCCTTTCCGTTTGACCGTTGCTCTGGGGATGGTAGGCAGAAGACAAGCAGATCTTTATTTCAAGGGATTTGCATAATTCCTTCCAAAACTTAGAAGTAAACTGGGTACCCCTGTCGGACGTGATGCTCCTGGGCACCCCATGAAGTCTTACGATCTCCTTGAAGAATACGTCAGCCGTGGTGGAGGCAGACGGGGTACCTACCAGAGGGATAAAATGAGCCATTTTAGAGAGCCGGTCCACAATGACCAGAATGGTGGTGTATCCCCTGGAAGGGGGTAACTCCACGATAAAGTCCATGGAGACTTCTGCCCATGGGCGATCCGGAATGGGAAGTGGTCTCAGTAGCCCCCAGGATTTGGTCTTGGGTCCCTTGCTGCGCTGGCAAAGGACGCAAGAAGCGACATAATCTTTACAGTCCTGCCTCCAGCCTGGCCACCAAAAGGAACGAGCAATAAGCTCTGAGGTCTTCCTGGAACCAAAGTGGCCTGCCAATTTGTGGTCATGGAAGGTTTCAAGCACAAGGCGTCTTACCCCAGGGGGCACGAAGATCTTCTCCCCAGACCACAGGAGGTCATCGTGTTTGGCCAGTGAGAGGTTGGTAGGGACCTGGTCGTGTTTGGTCGCAGCTTTGATTGTGGACATGAGGTCTATTTGAGTCAGTAGGCCGAAGTTTTGTGGAGTCAGGATGGTACTGGGTTTGGTTTCTTGGGGAGATTCTAGGAACATGCGGGAGAGCGCATCGGCCTTTCCGTTCTTGGAACCTGGTCTGTAGGCAATGAGGAAATTAAATCTTGAAAAGAAGAGGGCCCACCTAGCCTGCCTGGGTCTCAGCCGTTTGGCTGTCCTGAGATATTCAAGATTCTTATGGTCGGTCCAAACCATAACAGGGTGAGATGCCCCCTCCAAGAGGTACCGCCACTCCTCGAGGGCAAATTTAATGGCCAGCAGTTCCCTATCCCCCACATCATAATTTCTCTCTGGCGGGCTCAGCTTTCGGGAGGCAAAGGCCACTGGGTGAAGAAGGGCCTTGGCACCCTGGCGCTGGGAGAGAATGGCTCCGAGGGCAGTTTCAGAGGCATCCACCTCCAACACAAAGGGCAATGCGGGATCTGGGTGCCGTAAGATCGGGGCGGATGAAAATAAGGACTTCAACTGGACAAAGGCCGCCTGGGCCTCAGGAGACCAACTGAACCGACTGTGTTGGTGGGTGAGTAGGGTGATCGGTGCCACAATGGAGGAGAAGCCCACGATAAACCTCCTATAGAAGTTGGCAAACCCAATAAATCTCTGAACTCCCTTTTTATCTTTGGGAGCCGGCCAATCTTGAATGGCCTGTACCTTCTGTGGATCCATGGCAACCCCACTGGTAGAGATAACAAACCCCAGGAACTGTACCGTGGACTTCTCGAACTCACATTTTTCTGCTTTCAGGTAAAGTTTATGCTGCCTGAGGATGGTGAGGACTATTTTAACGTGCGTACGGTGGAGATCGAGAGAGGCCGAGAAGATGAGTATATCATCCAGGTAGACTACTAGGAAGTCATCCAAGTATCTCCGGAAAATGTCATTCACTAAGTGTTGGAATGTTGCCGGGGCATTACAGAGCCCGAATGGCATTACGAGATACTCGTAGTGCCCGAACCTTGATCTAAAAGCGGTCTTCCACTCATCGCCCGCCCTGATCCGTATGAGGTTATAGGCCCCTCGGAGGTCAAGTTTAGAGAAGACCTGAGCGGACCGAAACCGTTGGAACAGTTCGGGGATGAGGGGAAGAGGGTACCTGTTCTTAATGGTAATTTTGTTAATCTCTCTATAATCGATACAGGGCCTCAGGGAACCGTCCTTTTTCTCGACAAAGAAAATGCCGGCCCCAGCAGGTGACGAGGAAGGGCGGATGAACCCTTTGGCCAGGTTGTCATCGATGTAGGCCTTGAGAGTGGCTAACTCAGTCTCGGACAGAGGGAAAATACGGCCAAAAGGAACCGCGGCACCGGGTAAGAGGTCTATGGGACAGTCGTAGGGTCGGTGAGGTGGTAGGCGGTCGGCCTGTTGTTTATCGAAAACGTCCCTAAATTCTAGGTAGGTAGGCGGGACATGCTTCAGGTTGTCGGGTGCTGGTGCTAGAGCTGAACAGGACGCCAGGGTTGCGGGGGAGCAGTTTTGGGAACAGTATTGGGAAGGGAAGGAGACCTCCTTCGTCCGCCAGTTAATCAGGGGTTCATGTGCCTGCAACCAAGGGAGCCCCAGAATAATGGGAAACATGGGAGATGGAATAATATCCAAGCGGAGGAGCTCCTTGTGGCCGGAATCGGTAGTAACAGGAATAGGGTTGGTTTCCAAAGTGATCAAGCCGGAGCGCGGAAGGGATCCATCGGCTAGATGAACCTGGAGGCACTGCTTCTTGGGGACCAGGGGAAGCTGGAGCCGAGTAGCGAGAGAGGAATCCAAGAAGCAGCTGCAAGCCCCGGAATCAATTATGGCCGGGAGGCGGACCTCCTTTCCCGTTAACTGCAAAGAGATAAAGAGGGTAATATAAGTGTGAGATAGACCGGAGACCTGGTAGTTTAAATTAAACCTGGGAAGGGACTTACTGGGCCTAATGGGGCAGGTGCGAAGATAGTGCCCGGAACCCCCGCAATAGAGGCACAGGTTGGCCTGACGTCTGTGTAAGCGCTCCTCTGGGGTCAGAGGGGCGCGAACCAGGCCCAGCTGCATGGGCTCAATTCCAGAAGAGGGCACAGGTGGCGGATGATAAGAAGACTGGGCAGGACTCGGCTTGGGTATCATCCAACTGGGACGAGGCGTCTGGAAACGTTCAGCGCGGCGTTCACGCAGGCGTCTGTCAATCTTGGTGACTGCTTGTATGAGGTCCTCCAGAGATTCCGGGACATCAATCCGGGCAAGTTCATCTTTAAGGGTGTCCGAAAGTCCTTGGCGGAACTGATACTTGAGGGCCGGCCCATTCCAGCCGGTGTCGGCTGACCATTTTCTGAATTCAGCAGTGTAGTCTTCAACCGGTCTCCGGCCTTGGGAGAGATGGTGCAGGGTGGTTTCAGCGGTGGCCCCCTTCTGGGGATCGTCGTAGAGCTGACCCATACTCTCAAAAAAAGTGTCAACTGAGTTCAATACGGGGTCTCTCTGTTCCATCAGGCTATGGGCCCAAGCCTGGGGTTCCTCGGCCAGGAGGGAGATGATGAACCCCACTTTCACCACTTCAGAGGAGAAGGTCCTGGGCTGTAGGGCTAGGTACAGGGTGCAGGCATTTTTGAACGCCCTAAATCTCTTTCGATCACCCGTGAAGCGTTCGGGTGTAGGCACCCTAGGTTCAGGGGAAGCCACAACCACTGTGGGGTTGCTGGAGGCTGCTGATGGAGGAACCCCGCTGATGGTGGCTGAGTGGCCGGATGCAGGGGCAGATGGCCCAGTTAATTGCTGTAGGCGACTGTCAACTTGAGCGTAGCCCATCTGCAGTTTTTGGACAGCCTCAGTAAGTGCTGCCATCTGCTGACACAGGATCTCAAGGGGTGAACACGCTCTGTCGGTCTCAGACATGGCTGGTCTGTACTATCAGAGATGTACTTACCGAGACCGAAATGCTGAGAGCGGTTCACCCTTGCGACCCGGCGCAATCTGCCCCCTGGAGGTGAAACAGGGAACAAACGGCACCAGGAGGCACAGGTCACCTCCGGCAGGTGGGACCAGTGGAATGCCTGGGAGAGATGTGGACCTGGCCTGGGCAGACCGGCAGATGGCAGAGAGGAGAGGCAGGAGCCCAAACACCTGGCTGATGAACTGACACAGGTCACTGAGCAGTCAGTAGTGATGTAAGTCCGGACAGCAGGCCGGGGGTCACACACAAGTATAATGCCAGTCCGTGGAAGCAAGCAGGGAGTGAGACACAGGATCAGGCGGCAAGTCCGTTGAGCAAGCAGGGGGTCAAACACAGGATCAGGCAGCAAAGTCCGTTGAGCAAGCAGGGGGTCAAACACAGGATCAGGCAGCAAAGTCCGTTGAGCAAGCAGGGGGTCAAACACAGGATCAGGCAGCAAAGTCCGTTGAGCAAGCAGGGGGTCAAACACAGGATCAGGCAGCAAAGTCCGTTGAGCAAGCAGGGGGTCAAACACAGGATCAGGCAGCAAAGTCCGTTAAACAAGCCAAGGGGTCAGGATACAGGATCAGAACTGGTAAACACAAGAGACACACAGGCACTGAGCTGGAAAGACAGACCAGCAAAGTGCCTGTGCGTCAGGCAGCTTTTATAGGCGCCCAGTGGACGCTAATTGTGCGCCATGGCGCACAAACGGGCGCCAGTGCGCATGCGCGAGCGCCGGACCGCCGAGCCGCGAGTGCGCATGCGCCGGAGAGCGGGGCCGCCGCGCATGCGCACCGGAGAGCGGGCCGCTCGTCCTGCGCTGGGTCCCTGACAACAGCATGATAATTCCTTTTGCCATTGAGCATTTGGCAACATTACTTTGCACAGTTAAAGAAAATGTATAGTGTTTTGAATAACTATTTGATATACATAAGGTTGCTATGTCTTCTGAAAAAAAAAAATAGCTCTCTCCTACTAAAACACTGCCATCAAATCTCATTTTTACAAACCAAGTTAGTGCACACACGGCCATCACTATATACCTATATGAGCTTGTTGCCCATCCTATTCCAAAACTATGGACTTTGGACAATAATCTGAAGTTGTCCACCCTGCACTATTTTCCCTTTGTAACTTTAACATCCTCCACTCTTCTGGGAAGGCTTTCCACAAAATTTTGGAGTGTGCCTGTGGGAATCTACAGTGGTGTGAAAAAGTGTTTGCCCCCTTCCTCATTTCCTGTTCCTTTGCATGTTTTTTTCACACTTAAGTGTTTCGGAACATCAAACCAATTTAAACAATAGTCAAGGACAACACAAGTAAACACAAAATGCAATTTGTAAATGAAGGTGTTTATTATTAAAGGTGAAAAAAAATCCAAACCATCATGGCCCTGTGTGAAAAAGTGATTGCCCCCTAAACCTAATAACTGGTTGGGCCACCCTTAGCAGCAACAACTGCAACCAAGCGTTTGCGATAACGTGCAATGAGGCTTTTACAGCGTCCTGGAGGAATTTTTGGCCCACTCATCTTTGCAGAATTGTCCTAATTCAGTTACATTAGAGGGTTTTCGAGCATGAACGGCCTTTTTAAGGTCATACCACAACATCTCAATAGGATTCAGGTCTGGAATTTGGCTAGGCCACTCCAAAGTCTTCATTTTGTTTTTCTTCAGCCATTCGGTGGTGGACTTGCTGGTGTGTTTAGGATCATTGTCCTGCTGCAGAACCCAAGTTCGTTTCAGCTTGAGTACACGAACAGATGGTCGGACATTCTCCTTCAGGATCTCTTGGTAGACAGCAGAATTCATAGTTCCTTTTATCACGGCAAGTCTTCCGGGTCCTGAAGCAGCAAAACAGCCCCAGACCATCACACTACCACCACCATATTTTACTGTTGGTATAATGTTCTTTTTCTGAAATGCAGTGTTCCTTCTACGCCAGATATACTTGGACACACACCTTCCAAAGAGTTCCACTTTTGTCTCATCGGTCCACAAAATGTTGTCCCAAAAGTCTTGGGGATCATCAAGATGTGTTGTGGAGAAATTGAGACGAGCTTTGATGTTCTTTTTGCTCAGCAGTGGTTTTCTCCTTGGAACTCTGCCATGCAGGCCATTTTTGCCCAGTCTTTTCCTGATGGTGGAGGCATGAACGCTGACCTTAACTGAGGCAAGTGAGGCCTGCAGTTCCTTGGACGTTGTTGTGGGGTCTTTTGTGACCTCTTGGATGAGTCGTCGCTGCGCTCTTGGGGTAATTTTGGGCGGCCGGCCACTCCTGGGAAGGTTCACCACTGTTCCATGTCTTCGCCATTTGTGGATAATGGCTCTCACTGTGGTTCGCTGGATTCCCAAAGCTTTGGAAATGGCTTTATAACCCTTTCCAGACTGATAGATCTCAATTACTTTCTTTCTCAATTGTTCCTGAATTTCTTTGGGTCTCGGCATGATGTGTAGCTTTTAAGGATCTTCTGGTGGACCTTACTGTGTCAAGCAGCTCCTATTTAAGTGATGCCTTGATTGTGAACAGGTGTGGCAATAATCAGGCCTGGGTGTGGCTAGAGAAATTGAACTCAGGTGTGGACAACCACAGTTATAGTATGTTTTAACAAGGGGGGCAATCACTTTTTCACACAGGGCCATGATGGTTTGGATTTTTTTTCACCTTTAATAATAAACACCTTAATTTACAAATTGCATTTTGTGTTTACTTGTGTTGTCCTTGACTATTGTTTAAATTGGTTTGATGTTCCGAAACACTTAAGTGTGACAAACATGCAAAGGAACAGGAAATGAGGAAGGGGGCAAACACTTTTTCACACCACTGTATGCCCATTAAGCCAAAACAGCATTTGTGAAGTCAAGTTCTGATGTTGGAGGGAAAGACTTGGATCTCAGTCGGCGTTCCAGTGCGTCCCAAAGGTCTTCAGTAGAGTTGAGGTCAGGGCTCTGTGCACTCGAGTTCCTCCACAATGAACTCCCCAAATCATGTCTTTGTGGAGCTGGCTTTATGCACAGGGGTATAGTGACACCGGAACAGAAAATGGCTTTCCCCAAAGTGTAAAGGTTGAAGACATGCATGTCTTAAATGTCTAGCAAATCCCTTCCCTAGGAACATCTGAACTTAACGTAATTTTTCCCATAAATTTTAGATGTAACGATTACGTGTCTACAAAGGTTTGGCCATTATAGTGTACATGTAAATGAGATTAACCCACTCTAAATTACTCTCATTCTAAATACCATGTGGCTACCGGGTTCTCTCTCCTGTTTTCTCTTCTCATACTTTCTGGGTCCTGGATGCTCCCTTCCCCCTCTCTACCCTCCCATCTATATCCATGCTATACCCCCAGCCACTACCCTCCCAACTCCTCTCCTTTTTAATACCCAAATTATTTTTGCAAGTCCCAGGGGACTATCCCCGGGGTAACCTCAGACCTTTCCAAATATCCCAATGTAATACCTTGGTCTCCCACCCATGCCAGCACACCTCCCTAACCCATCCCTTCCAACTCCATACTCTGGAGTGGGTGTTGAGGAGCACTCAGTATAAAAGTCTGTCACACTCAGAGATTTATTCCATATATTTTTGAATAAGAGCCTCAGGTGAATCCAACATGTTTTGGGGGGAACTTTTGTCATCTACTGAATGTTCTCTTTGTGACTATCAGAGAGGCAGCAGCCTTGGACTGGACCAAGGTTTTTTTTACACTACACCCTCACTGCATATCAGCCCCTTTAAAGGAGTACTTACTCTTCTAAATTCAAAAGTACCAATGCTCCTTTCTATTTGTCCAGTGCTATCACATATACAAACCAGCTTCCACCCCCAAGCCAACTATTTGTGCTACCATACCACAATGTCCGTACTCATCCAACATTCCTGTTAAAAACTATAGGATTTCTTTGCACTACTCGTTGATAATGTATGTTTTTTATACCTTAATACCAATAACATTTTTGTACAAAGAAAAAAACACTCTGATGCCGCGTACACATGACTGGACTTTCCGTCAGAATAAACTCTGACGGTCTTCCCGAAGGAGTTCCGACTGAACGGACCAAAGTCCGTTTGTTTCGAATGCGATGACGTACAACGGGACTAGAAAAGGAAGTTCAATAGCCAGTAGCCAATAGCTGCCCTTGCGTCATTTTTGGTCCGTCGGACCAGCATACAGACGAATGGTTTTCCCAATAGAAATTGATTCCGTCTGAAAGATTTAAAGCATGTTCTATTTCTAGGTCCGTCTGAATTTTTTGAAGAAAAATGATCGGATTATCCCACACATGATCGGAATATCCAACGGAATGATACCGTCTGACCTTTTCTGCCGGAAAGTCCGGTCGTGTGTACGCGGCATTACAGTATGGATGATGTTAGAGAAGCAGAATTGTTGTATTAGCTTATCCACTCTGCCTGTAGTGGTTTATCTACACATATCTAAATTCAATACAAAAATTAGGCACCAGTAAGCATGCAAAACTATGAAAATCAAATTGAAAATTACTTTCTAATGCATCTAAATACTTCACTTGAATAAGCTTTAAATAGTTTTGGGAAAGGGATAGAACCTCTGTCAGAGTATTTCTGCTGTCTAGGGAGATTAATCATGTCTGTATTTCCAGGCAATCATTGTCACCAAAGCTTAAAATTCGGGCAAATCCAAAATGTGTCACTGGAACAGGAGGTGAGGGGAAATCTATGATTGGGGAAACTTGTTTCAGTGACAACCGAAAGGCAATTTCAGTTCTTTTAGTCTTGTGGTTGCCAAAACCAGCTGCTGTCAAGACCTTTGCTTGTAATCACATTGGAAGAAATATCATTGAAGGTCCAGTTCACCTTTAGTTCACTCACATTGTTTTCAATCAAGTCCTGATGACAGGGCATTTTGGACACTCAAAATGCGTTGCTTACTCTTTGCATTGCCCCCCAGACTTTTATTGAAATAAAGTCATCTGAACCTTTTAGCAGTGGTGTGGTGCTTCGGTATACCTCTTTGTTGCATTACACTACAAGCCAAGGAGATCCTCTGGGGTGTAGAAGCTGCCTGTCCGGATTATTTTCATCAACATCAATACTTTAAGATAATACAAACAAAAAAGCAGCACTAATTCCAATCAATTCAATCAATCAATTCCCAGCATGTGTTAGGCATTTAACACCAATTTTGTGAAGATACATGCAGAAAAAATCTAAAACATATACAATAAAACAAAAAAAGTGTCCATAAAGAAAGTGTATCCACATATCATGACTTAGCAATCTTCCTTAGAGGACCTCCATCCAAAAAGGTCCAATCTTTAAGATGGGAACAAAATTTGCCTCTCATTTACTGTGCAGAGAAATCCATCACCATGTGATAAATATTAAGGATGCCTCTTACCAGATCTGGTGGACCGTTATATTATAAATGGTCATAATGCGCTCGTTATGTCAGGCTAACAGCTCTTTTGTATGATATTTTGATGTAGGGAATGGTCCCTTTTTTACTGCCATTAGAACTAAACTAAAATACTAAAATAAGGGGGTTTAAGTTTTTACATACTTCACAATGGGAGTTTGCATATTTTTTATTTATTGGTGACCTCTAGGCCTGGAGTTGTTTGCATGCCATGGTGGAATTGTCTCTGACCCTGACATAATAAGCGCATTTTGACTATTTATAATATAATGGTCCACCAAATCTGGTAAGAGGCATCCTTAATCTTTATGACATGCCGGTGGATTTCTCTGCACAGTAGATGAGAAGCGAATTTTGTTGATATCTTAAAGGAGAAGTACAGTCAAAGCTCGCTGAAGCCAGCTGTCGACTGATGTCAAAGAGCAGGTCCATGCTCGGGAAGGATCGCGACCATATGGTCAGGATCAGCGGCGGCTGGTGGTATATTTTTGGGGGGAGGCAAACAATACTCCGGTCGGTCACCAGTCCCAAACTTACCCCATCTAGGTCGCAAGCAGCACTTCCCCCAGGTGGCAGGCGGCGGCTTCCCCTGCGTCTCCTCCTCGGCATCGCAGGGGCTTCTGTTGTGCGTCTCCTCCCTCCTCCTCTTAGGCGGCCAAAAGGATCGCTTCTCCATTCGGCCACTCAGGTGAGGGCTCTCAGGACTTGCTTTCTGATTGGCCGGGAGGAGAATCAGGAAGTTAATAACGAATAATAATTCACTATTGTCACACAGCTGGGTGGGTTCAGGGGGCAGTGCGCTTAACCCAGAGCCCACCCTTTTTTGAAGCCAATTAGAGCCTCATATGCTTCTAAAAAAAAAAAAACCCATGGAATCCATGAGTCCCGCGCCATGCATGTAGATTAGGGGCTGGGCACATAGATTAGGGTGGACGGGCTCCAGGATCGGCCCACATGCCTGGACTGGCAGCCGGCTCAGCCTGAGTCAGCTGCTCCCTCACCCTCCACAGCCCAGCGCTCCAGTGAGCCGGGGGGGGGGGGGCAGAGCTCTGAGAACGATCAGCAATGTTTGATCACTCGGTTCTGAGGGTTAGAGCTGGAGGGGGACGGATGCATCCAGCTAGGCAAGTATGAATCTGAAAAAAACTCAAACCCCATACTTTTCTTTTAGGGATTGGACCTTTTTGGATGGCGATATGTCATGATATGAAGTCACGATATGTGGATACACTTTCTTTATGGACACTTTTTTGCTTTATTTTATATGCTTTCGATTTTTTTCTGTATGTATTTTCGCAAAATGTTTCAACAATGTTTGATCACTCGGTTCTGAGGGTTAGAGCTGGAGGGGGACAGATGCATCCAGCTGGGCAAGTATGAATCTGAAAAAAACTCAAACCCCATACTTTTCTTTTAGGGATTGGACCTTTTTGGATGGCGATATGTCATGATATGAAGTCACGATATCTGGATACACTTTCTTTATGGACTCTTTTTTGCTTTATTTTATATGCTTTCGATTTTTTTCTGTATGTATTTTCGCAAAATTGGTGCTGAATGCTTATCACATGCTGGTAATTGAATTGGAATTAGCACTGCTTTTTGGTTTGTATTATTTGGTTGACTGGCTGCAATCACAGCATTAAAGTGGAGTTCCACCCACTTTTACAACTCTTCAGCATTCCTCACTAAACTGTGCACTGTAAACGAATTGGATATTTTTTTTTTTTTCTCAGCACCTACTGTATACTGCTGTATTCATTTTTAACTTCCTCCTCCCTGGCCGCGGCCCATCGCATCATGTCCTGTTTGCAATGCCTGCTGGGAAGGGGCGGCAACTTCCTCTGACACTGCCGTTGCTAGGGAAACCTGACCTGAAACCTATTACACTGCTTGTGCTGCACTGAGCATGTGCGAGATCTGCAAGGATGAGATCCAGGAAGAAATACAGTCTGGCTTTAGATGCCCACACTTAAGATGGCCACGGCCTGCTGTAAGTTTATAAAATAACAAACTACTGCTATAAACGAACAAAACAGACCTTAGTTTATAGACTAACTTTACTAGATTACATTAAGCTTCTGTGTTATAGGGGTATTTTTATTTAAAAAGTATCATTTCGGCCGGAACACCACTTTAAGGTGGCTGCTTATTCCTAATATCTCTGTGACCTAGCATCAGAGCCGATCGGCCCTATAGGCACACTATGCAAGCTGCTTAGGGCCCCGCCGCTGTGGGGGGCCCCCCAAGACCCAGCACCCCCCCCTGCAACTCTGGCTGGCCGTTTAGAGTGCAGTGAGGAGAGGTGGGAGGAGGTGGAAGGCGGCGATCGGCAGCTCTATGGTGCCTAAGTGGGCGGCGGGATCTCCCTGGGGTTTGTAGTATTCTCAGTGTATACAGTGGAGAGGAGAAGGAAGGGGCCTCTGACCCAGGCAGGTATCAGTTTCACTTTCACTCTGCTTGAACACTGTTGCTGATGCCCGGGTCAGAGGCCCCTCCCCTCTCCGCTGTATACATTTGGAGATAGAACTACTAGCCCTAGGGAGATCCCCCTGCCTGTGGACACCATATAGCTGCCGTTTGCCGCCTCCCACCTCCACCATCCAGGTACAGGGGAACCTCTGCAGGGTGGGGGGGTCAGCTGTTTGGGGGCCCAAATGTAAGAGGGGGGCTTTCTGGGGACACTAATGTAAGGAAGGGGGCCTCTGGGGACACTGATGTAAGGACAGGGCCCTCTGGGGACACTGATGTAAAGACGGAGCCCTCTGGGGACACTGATGTAAAGACGGGGCCCTCTGGGGACACTAATGTCAGAGGGGGGGCTCTCTGGGGACCCTGTGTAAGGAGGGGCTCTCTGGGGACCCTGTGTAAGGAGGGGCTCTCTGGGGACCCTGTGTAAGGAGGGGCTCTCTGGGGATACTAATTTAAGAGGGAAGGCTCTCTTGGGACCCTGATGTAAGGGGGCTCTCTGGGGACCCTGATGTAAGGGGGGGCTCTCTGGGGACCCTGATGTAAGGGGGGCTCTCTGGGGACCCTGATGTAAGGGGGGCTCTCTGGGGACCTTGATGTAAGGGGGGGCTCTCTGGGGACCCTGATGTAAGGGGGGGCTCTATGGGGACCCTGATGTAAGGGGGGCTCTCTGGGGACCCTGATGTAAGGGGGGGCTCTATGGGGACCCTAATGTAGGGGGAGGCTCTCTGGGGATCCTAATGTAGGGGGAGGCTCTCTGGGGACCCTAATGTAGGGGGAGGCTCTCTGGGGACCCTAATGTAGGGGGAGGCTCTCTAGGGACCCTGATGTAAGGGGGGCTCTCTGGGGACCCTAATGTAGGGGGAGGCTCTCTGGGGACCCTGATGTAAGGGGGGATCTCTGGGGACCCTAATGTAGGGGGAGGCTCTCTGGGGACCCTGATGTAGGGGGAGACTCTCTAAGGACCCTTGTGTAAGGGGGGCTCTCTGGGGACCTTGGTGTAAGGAGGGGCTCTCTGAGGACCCTGATGTAAGGGGGGCTCTCTGAGGACCCTGATGTAAGGGGGACTCTCTGGGGACCTCATTCTGTTCTATATTGTTGTACTTATTCTTTGACTGTTTTGTTTAAAGGAGGGAGGATTGTTTTGGGAGCACTGAAGTGTCAGGTGTGACTGTGTGGCAATGGCAAATAGTTTACACAGCATCACGGGTCAAGTAGAGGGCCCCTTAGCAGAATTTTGCTTAGGGCCCCAGGGAGGTCAGGATCGGCACTGCCTAGCGTGGATATTATCTGTTTACAATACTTTAAGATAGCAATACCAATAAGATAACTTTATGAGTCGAAAGTTATTTTTCCACTTTCCTCAACACTCTTATGATTTACTCACTGAAGGGACAGGCAGGAGACACATTTAGTCCCTGGTATAGCAATGCAGATTCTGTGTCACCTATCTATCCTCCTCCAGACTACTCAATGAAACAATGAATCAGCATCATTATCTTGGTCCAATTGGGGTTGAAGCCAGAAATAGTAAAGCTGAACCTAAAAGTAGTGTTTTTCCTGACTATTTTGGCATAAGGTGTGGGTTTTACAAGATTAAGAAGAATTAAAAAAAATACATAAAAATATATGTACTTCAACAGTGCATTTACTTCTCTTCCATGAGGTCTACTCTATATCAGTAAACTGCCTTATGATCTGTATTCTTTTCTTGGCTCTTTTAAAAATGGGCCATATTTGTCAACAGACGAAGCCATTCTCGCTGCCTTTTACGAGCTCTTTGTACAGCGAGATTCTGTAACATGTGTGCCATTTAGCAAAGGGTACCAATTAATTTCAGGTGTCTCGAGCAAAGGCAAATGGACATTGACTAAAACAAGTAATAATATATCCTGAATAAGCTAATAAATCACAGCTGCCCTCTATCCAAGCTGATTGGACTCTGCTAATAGCAAGTCCTCCTGAGTGTGATTTATCAACGTGTCTGAAATAAGAACGGTCTGCATTGCCACATAGCAACCAACTAGATTTAATATCTCACTCTTCATCTGTCATTTTCCAATCAGTCTGACTAGTTCATAAATTAAAACACATATTATGATTATTATTATTTTTATAGGTATTTATATGGAGCTGTCAATTTAGGCAGCACGTGACATATTCTACATTCATATCAGTCCTCGTCCTCAAGGAGCTTACAATCTAAGGTCTAATCTCACATGCACATATACTGTACACGCGATCGGAATTTCAGCCAGCAAAAGACAGATGAGAGCTTTTCGTCGGAAAATGCGACCGTGTGTATGCTCAATCAGACTTTTGCTGGGCGAATTTCCACCAGCAAAATTTTGAGAGCATGTTCTAAATTTTTCCAACGGAAAAAGTTTCTATCGGAAATTCCGATCGTCTGTAGCAATTCCGACGCGCAAAATTCCTACGCATGCTCGGAAACAGTTTGACGCATGCTCGGAAGCATTGAACTTAATTTTCGCGGCTCGTCATAGTGTCACCGCGTTCTTGACGGTTGGAATTTGGTGTGACCGTGTGTAGGCAACACAAGCTTGAGCGGAATTCCATCGGAATTCCGTCTGAAAAACCATCCAAGGCTTTTCCGACGAGAATTTCCGATTGTGTGTAAGGCAATTTAGACAGAAACCAAGTTACCTACCAGCATGTGTTTGGAATATGGGAGGAAACCATGGGTAATCCATCCAAGCACAAGGAGAACACGTAAACTACATGAGGATAGTGTTCTGGTTGGGATTCAAAACAAGGACCCTAATGGTGAGGGACCAAATGAGATCATCGTTAATGTGTCTGAAATAGTTTCCTATTGCTTGTGAGTTGCACTTATAAAGTGGGTAGGAAAATTAAGAGAGATGGGAACTAGACAAAGCCCGACCCCTGAGCAGGGAACCAACTGCAGCTGCACCTTCTGGAACCGCAATCCTTACACCACTTAAACATGTGATATTGATAATGCGTTATATTAACAGCTTTCAATGAGGCAAATCAGCACTGCATTAGCAATTGAAATTAAAATATACCATTAATATGCAAAAGACTGAGAACATATACACAACTTTTTGAGATTAGATAAAGCAGTGGTCTCCAAACTGTGGCCTGTGAGCTGGATGCAGCCCTTTGCTTGCATTTATCCAGCTTTTGTGCCACTATTCCTCCTACTGACATCGATGAGGCACATTCCTTCCACTGATACCAACAATGTGGCACAATTCCTCCCACTGACACCCAATGATGGAATGTTATACTTCCTACTGATCTAAATGATGGAACACTATTCCTCCCAATGATAGCAATGGTAGGGCACGATTCCATCCACTGACACTGAAAACAGGGAACTATTCCTTCCACTAACACTGATGATGGGGCACTATTCCTCCCACTGACCACTAATCTAGAGGCATTATTTATTCTTCACTGATGCTGGGGCATTTTCTAGTCACACTGGCATCAGTTCGTTATCAGTTAGTCTGGCCCCCCTATAGTCTGGAGGACAGTAAACTGACCCTTCATTTATAAAGTATGGAGACCCCTGAGGAATACCCTTTGACAGACAGTTCATACCCTACCATGTCTTCATATAAATGGACCATGAAGAAGGTTTAGTGCAAAAGCATTGATAAAGCAAAAAGCATTGATAAATAGTAATTTTTTTTATAGAGGTCTTTAAATCATACCAAAGAAGAGGGACACCTAAGGAGTAATGAGAGAGAGAAATTTGGTTCCAAAAAAAGGACAGTCCCTCCAAATGAGGAACAATTGGGAGCTCTGCTAAGAAAAACAATTATGTAGGATGCAGAATAATGAATGTAAATCACATGTGCCCTTTTACCATATCTCCCAGCTTTACAAAATAGAAACACCCTAAAAGTAAAGAAGTTGTGAAAATGTAACCAACCCCACCAGGTGTGGGACACCACCAATTCCTCAAACATTCCCATCCCTGTAATTGCCTCCTAAAAGTTACCAGCAATTATCAATAAGGCCCAGTATTGTCAGTAAAGGCACACTGTATGGTACGTTCAGCTCACTCAATGTGACAAGCCAGCACTAAAGCCTGAGGCATGGTTGTTCAGGCCCAAGCGCTGTTTGTATGGTGGGTCACGTGCTTCTTTATACCTGGATTATACCTTTATACGTGGATTTTCAGTGGTCTTCCTGCAGCTGATCTTTTCTCCATTACTGACTTAACATGCCTTGATAGAGGCAGGGCTTTGCTTCCTCGTGTCAGAACCTCCAGCAAGGAGAACAATGAGCAGCACATTTGTGACATCAACAAATCCCACTCCAAATCCCCTAAGACTAGCAGTCAGAGGTAGCAGTGCCTTATGAGGCTGTAGGCACAGTAGTGCCTCACACAGCAGGAAGTGCTCTGCTATATTTCATGGGAATTGAAGGCAAAGGGTACATTTCCCCAGGCTACTAACTAGGTACAACTAAAGCTGGCCATAGATGGAACTAAATTTGACCAGTTCAGCAGGGACCAGGCAAATTTCGATCCATCTATGGTCAGGCTGGTTGTATAGAAGTTGGTCTCTCGATTGACTTCTGTACAACCAATCTGCTGGATTTTTTATGCCAGATCAGTGTTGCTGGCTATAGCCGTGCGACGCTGTACCCAAATAGAATTGATGTCCTTTTTTTCCCACAAATAGAGCCTATTTTGGTATTTGATCACCTCTGCATTTTTTTTTTTTTTGCGCTATAAACAAAAAAAGACCGTCAATCTTAGTGGTGTGTAGTGGATAGCACTCTTACCTAGCAGTAAAAAGGGTCGCTGGTTTGAATCCCAACCACGACACTACCTGCCTGGAGTTTGCATGTTATTCCATGTGCCTGTGTGGGTTTCCTCCGGGTACTCCGGTTTCCTCCCACACTCCAAAGACATGCTGGTAGGTTAATTGGATTCTGTCCAAAATTGACCCTAATATATGAATGGGGACCTTGGATTGTGGGCTCCTTGAGGGTGTAGGGACCAATGTGAGTGTGCAATGTACAATGTACAGGGTTAGGGACAATTGTAGATACTGACTCAGGTTGAACTGGATGGACTGGTGTCTTTATACCTTACTAACTATGTAATCTTGAAAAAAAACTATATTTTTAATTTTCTGCTATAAAACCATATCCAATAAAAAAATGTAAAAAATTATGTCTAATTTCTTCTTCAGTTTAGGCCAATATGTACTCTGCTACATATTTTTGCTAAAAAAAACAAAACAATAATGCCCCGTACACACGGTCGGATTTTCCGACGGAAAATGTCCTATCGGACAATGTTGTCGGAAATTCCAACTGTGTGTAGGCTCCATCGGACTTTTTCCTTCGGATTTTCCGACGGACAAAGTTTTATCTCCTGCTCTCAAATTTTCCGACAACAAAGTCCTATCGGACTTTTTCCGATCGTGTGTAGCGAATTCCGACGGACAAAGTGCCACGCATGCTCAGATCACATTACAAGACCAAAGTTATTGGCTACTAGCCTCTACGTAGTCCCGTCGTACGCAGCAAACGTCACCACGTTCAGAATAATAGGATTTTCCAACAACTTTGTCCGACCGTGTGTCTGCAACACCAGTGTCGGACAAAATCCATCGGAAAAAATCCGATGGATTTTGTGGTCGGATTTTCCGACCGTGTGTACGGGGCTTTAGGGTATATTGATTGGTTTGCATAAAAGTTGTAGCGTCTACAAAATAGGGATAGATTTATGGCATTTTTATGGGGTTTTTTTCTTACTAGTAATGACGGTGATCAGAGATTTTTAGCGGGACTGCGACATTGCAGCGGACAGATCGGACACCTAACTGACATTTTTGACACTTTTTTGGGAACTAGTGA
This sequence comes from Lithobates sylvaticus, assembly GCA_028564925.1. Taxonomy (NCBI): domain Eukaryota; kingdom Metazoa; phylum Chordata; class Amphibia; order Anura; family Ranidae; genus Lithobates; species Lithobates sylvaticus. The sequence goes on along the minus strand of CM053035.1, from coordinate 34,365,799 downwards.
CATTATTACAGTGATCAGTGAAAAAAATATGGTAGTGGCAGGGAAGGGGTTAACATCAGGGCTGATCCAGGGGTTAATTGTGTTCCCTGGGTGTGTTTACTAACTGTATGGGGGATGGGCTGCCTGGGATAACCCAGAGATCCGTCTTCCTGCATAGCAGAAAGACAAGATCTCAGTGTAATCCCCTGTCAGAGATCTGCCCTGTTACTTCGGCAGATCCCAGTTCTGTCTCCGCGGGAAACGATCGCAGGCGGCTAGCGGACATCAAGTCCGCCAGACCCGATGATTGGCTCCCCTCCTGGCTTATCGTCACGTGCGCCTCCGGCGGCGCATGCGCGCCCCCACACAGGGCCGTGCACGAGACCGACGTACACCTACAGCAATTGGCGCAGCCGAGCCACCTTGCCGGCAAGCGGTTAAAGTACATTTATCCTGCCTTTCTAACCTCCCTCTTCCCAGATAAAAGTATTTGCCTTCATACATCTCTATTACAAGTGTGTATATGTGTGTGGTTGGGGTGGGGAGGGGCATTGTTTTTTATTTCAATTCATCTTAGGGGTGGCACAGTGGTGTAGTGGTTAGCACTCTCACCTAGCAGTAAGAAGGGTCGCTGGTTCGAATCCCAACCACGACACTACCTGCCTGGAGTTTGCATGTTCTCCCTGTGCCTGCGTGGGTTTCCTCCGGGTACTCTGGTTTCCTCCCACACTCCAAAGACATGCAGGTAGGTTAATTGGCTTCTGTCCAAAAAAAAAAAAATTGGCCCTAGTATATGAATGGGGACCTTGGATTGTGGGCTCCTTGAGGGTAGGGACCGATGTGAGTGTGCAATGTACAGGGATAGGGAGAATTGTAGACACTTACTCAGGTTGAACTGGATGGACTGATGTCTTTATTCAACCTTACTAACTATGAAACTATCTTGCAGGAAGTAACAAGGACACTGCATTTCTGGCAGGATCAACATGTATTTTCTGTACCTGCTGAAACTGTTATGCCGCGTACACACGATCGGGAATTCGGCCAGCAAAGGACCGATGAGAGCTTTTGGTCAGAAAATGCGACTGTGTGTATGCTCCATCTGACTTTTGCTGGCCAAATTCCCAGTTCTCAATTTTTCGGTCGGAAAAAGTTTTGAGTTCGTCTGTACCAGTTCCGACGCGCAAAATTCCTACGCATGCTCGGAAACAATTTTAACGCATGCTCGGAAACATTGAACTTCATTTTCTCGGCTCGTCGTAGTGTTGTACGTCAAGGCGTTCTTGGAGGTCGAAAGTTCAGCAAACTTTTGTGTGACCGTGTGTATGCAAGCCAAGCTTGAGCGGAATTCTGTCGGAAAAACCATCCAAGTTTTTTCCGACGGAAAATCCGCTCGTGTGAAAAATTAAAGCTAATAAAGCCACCATAACTAAGGACTGGTAAGATGAAATATATTACAGTTTTTGTTCTCGAGTTTAGTTATCCTTTAAATATTGGAAGGTGACTTCTCCGCTGCCTAATGAATTGAAGCAGAGGCTCACATGACATAAGTGCTTAGTGGCGGCATGGTAATGCCGTATGACTACCGTGCTGTATCTCTGTCTGCCCTGACAGCTTTAAGAAAGCATAGAAAATCAGGCAATTATTAATTGTCCTCCTGCTGTTATACAGCGCAATAGAGAGGAAGCAAAAGACTTTGGGACTCATATATAAGAGTGTTCGAAGAAAATGTGATCTTTTTACCTGTAGCAACAATTCAGCTTCCAATTATCATCCTTAGACAGGTTTGGAAAAGTAAAGGGAGGATATTTAAAGTGTATGTAAGCCCTAACTCAATTTTTCGGGAAGTTTGGCATCATGCCTCACTGTATACGACTTCCTTATCTTTTATTTTTTTTGTGAATTTGTTGCAAAACAAGCTGACAACACTAAGCCATTGCTTCACAATGCATCTAGAGAGGTCAGATGGGGCTTCTTTCCCTGCCTGTTAGGAATGTGTAAATAGTTTAAAGCAATAGTTTTTTTTCTTCTGGGTGTACAGTGTGCTGCAAATAAACAAGTCTAGGTATAGTCCCACCAACTGTCCCTGATTTGGAGGGACTGTCCCTAATTTGATGCAATGTCCCTCCCACTGTCTCTCATTCCTCTTCATGTGTCCCTCTTTTTGGTCTGATCTATATAGATGTATATAAAATGCCCTTTTTATTTTTCAAAAAGTGTTTTCCAGCGCTAAACATTTCATCTAAATTCTAAATTGCTGCATTTGTAAATTTTAAAAGTCAATATAAAGGAATAGTAGTGGTAAAAAAAAAGCCCTTGTAGATTTAATTAACCTTTTTTTTTTTGGTAATTCTCCTTTAAGGGGGTGTGGTAGGGGGCGTGTCCTATGCCTAAATATATTTGGTAGTAGGTGTCCCTCATTAACATAAAATGAGTGATGATTTCGTGCTAATATGCACCAAATAATATAAATAAATATGATATAGCAATAAAATCAATCGATGTATATATAGTGCACCAAGTGCTAAAATCGATAGTGATAAATAATTATTATTTATCACTATCGATTTTAGCACTTGGTGCACTATATATACATCGATTGATTTTATTGCTATATCATATTTATTTATATTATTTGGTGCATATTAGCGCAAAATCATCACTCATTATATGTTATATGTGGGATTGTGTTCACCATTGGATTTTGCTGCTTTTTTAGGAATTTTTTCTACACACAGCATTTGAGCTGGCACTTCATTTATCTATATTTATATATTTTTATATTATATATATATATATATCATTCACAGATTAATTTAATTTTTTGGTGCATAGGATCTAGTTTATTAACAGCGCAAAGGTCACCTACACTACTATTCAGGTGTCCCTCATTCCCATCTCAAAATGTTGAGGTATGCTCTGTGCCAGGGTGAAGTATCTCCCATGTGTGTGCGTGGCAGTTACATCATCCTGGCCAATCAAGAAGGCAAGGACTCTGTACCCAGAAGAAGTCCAGGAGAAAATGGAAGTACCCTAGAACCAAAGAAGCAGTTAACCCTTGCGGGGTCAGCCTTCCCTGGAGTTCAACTTTAAACTTTTTCATAAAAGTATCTTATATTTGAACCATGAACCCTCTCTACCTATACCTTTCCTTTGCTCGACCACTGCTCGGTTCAGCACCAGGAGCCAAAGAAAATACCTGGTCCACTACTTTAGCTACACGAAGCTTGCATTGACTTTCACTCCAGGTGGATGGATAGAAAGGAAATCATCTTCATCTACATCTGCATTAAAAGAGAAGTATGGGAATGTGTTTTTTTTTTTTATCATATTTACCTAGGTGGATGCAGCATCAGTCTGATGATGCATCTGTCCCCCGTTGGCTCTAACACTCAGAGAACCGAGCAATCCAACATCGCTCAATTCTCAGAGCTCCGTGAGCAGAGAGGTGGTGTCTGTCAGTCACCGGTTCTCTGCTCTGCCCCAATGCCCACCCCCCCCCCCTCCTGGTGGTCACTGGAGCACTGGGCTGTGGAGGGGACGGGAGCGGCCAGCTCAGGCTCTCACTGAGAGGCTGAACCTGGTGCCGGTCCAGGCATGTGGGTGGATCTCGACCATATGGTCGAGATCTTTCCCAAGCTCAAACCGGCTCTATGACATTAGCCGACAGTGAGCTTCAGCCCACTGTCTGCTAAGAACGGGTCATATGAGTGCAGAACAAACTGCACTCCTGTGATCCACAGAAGTACAGCCAAACAAACTTTGGCTGTACTTCTCCTTTAAAGTGGTCCTTCTGCTTTGCCCTCCATAGCACAGATTCACTTTAAGGCAGCGCTTCTTACATTTTTATTTTTTACCCCACCAGAGGAACTCTTGATTTTCAGCAGTTTAAAACCAACCTGGTGGGAAAGCTACCAAGCCAGGTGCACTCACAGTTTCCAACAATGCGAAGGAGCAGAGTCCAGCCAGGCTGACAGCATCTGTTGAGAGGGGGCAGAATGCAGCCTAGCCATCTCGTGCCCAATCGGGAAGGTATCCAGAAGAGATGCAACCCTACACTTTCCCTCCTCGTCAGAAACCTTTCCCTAGCACTAGTACTGTCCCTCACAGGTGGTGTACCTTTTCCTACTCTACCAACTTGCAAAAAGCGTGCCAAACCTGGGAGCCAGGGCTTTAAGAAGGCTCTTCCTGACCCAATATGGTCATCAGAGTCAAATTGGGCAGCAGCATCCAACTGGATCGCTTCCCTGGTGACCCAGGAAACCATAGAGGAACCATGTTCCTCCTGACTTCCTCTCCATCTGCAGTGCCGCTGTGGATAGTGCCACCTGCAGTGGAGAAAGTAGACTGCCTACATGCCACTGATTCTGCCAATAACCATGCAGGCACCATTAACTAGCCAACTCCTAGCAACCTCAGGAGGTACCATTAGTTTCTAAGGAGCCCTGGCTGAGAATGGATACTTTAAGGCAGGGGTGCCCAACCAGTGGCCCCGGGGCCACATGTGGCCCGCGGAGACCTCTGATGTGGCCCGCGACCTCCTTCTGTGGGATAGCAGATTGGCAAGCCCAGATCATGGGTTGCCGACTCGCCATCCCAGACCATCTGTGTTGTTAATGAAGCCGGCAAAGCAAGAGGCTGTGGAGCAGAGCTGTATAAGCTGATGCTTCCTGTATAATGCCGTCTCCTGCCACCGGCAGATGGCTTACCCGCAGAAAAGACACAGGTGCACTGCACTGCATTAGTGTAAAAGGCCCCTTTCACACAATCGGTCCGACCCAATCGGACCCTCCATTCACCTCTATGAAACGGCAGATGTAAACAGATTTGTGTGCATTTACACCCGCCTACCTCCAATCTGTGTCCGTGTCCTCTCTGCACGGACCTGTCATTCGCCTGCTCTGCTCATTATGGCCCGCGACCGGTTACCAAGTCGCCTAAGTGGCCCTCGCTCTTCAAAAGGTTGGGCACACCTGATTTAAGGGCTTTAAGAAAGCCATTCAAGGGTGGTTAGAAGCCTGGGCAAATGCTCTTCAGAATACCATTTACAAACTAGAGCTGGCATCAACTGGCCCTAAGTATCCATCTATTGGGCTGGAAAATACAGGTGCCGAAAGACAAAGCAGCTGTGAAATGACAGCAGTCCAAACACATCCTGCCACTCTGTGCCCGGCCTTTTAAACTCTCTCCGGGGACTCTGCAGTGGAAAAGAAAATATTGGATTCTTGCAAACAAATAATAATTACATCGCTAATACCCAGGTTTCACCTTGTTGACTCAGAAGAATCTCATAAAATCCCCATCTCTGCTATCTCCATCAGCTACTGCAGTTGTGCTGACGCATAAGCACCGGCCTACGTGGGAATTGTTTAATTACAACAATCTGCACAGCAAATTGTTTTATCATATTTCAGGCACAGGCTGAATGTTATTTTGTTTCCCAGTTAACAGGATGGCGTCACGTTGAAGATGCAGCTTCCAAGGTATACTCCAGGCAGCAATGGAAGCCGAACAGATAGGTCGGGTGATGTACTGTATGATGGCCAGTCTGTTAACTGCCAGTGATGTCATCTCTAGTCACGATGCCTACTTGTTTCCGAAAAGTGAACTTGTCGCTAAAATTTATCTAGAGTCTTTCTGTATTCATTTTGGATAGAATAGAGAAGAGTTAAAACCTCTGTACATTTTTGTTATTGCCCAATTTCATTACTTCCTGTCCTGTAGACGCAACAGGAAGTTAGAGGAAAGTTCGCTAAAACCCCTCTTATGCCGCGTACACACAATCAGAAATTCAGCCAGCAAAAGAACGATGAGAGCTTTTGGTCGGAAAATGCGACCGTGTGTATGCTCCATCGGACTTTTGCTGGCCGAATTTCCGCCAGCAAAAGATTGAGAGCAGGTTCTCAATTTTTCGGTTGGAAAAAGTTTCGATTGGAAATTCCGATCATCTGTACCAATTCCGACGCGCAAAATTCCTACGCATGCTCGTAAACAATTCGATGCATGCTCGGAAGCATTGGACTTCATTTTGTACGTCACCGCGTTCTTGACGGTCAAAAGTTCAGCCAACTTTTGTGTGACCGTGTGTATGCAAGCCAAGCTTAAGCGGAATTCCATCTGAAAAAACATCCAAGATTTTTCCGACGGAAAATCCACTCGTGTGTACGCGGAATTAGACAGTAACATAGTTGGTGAGGTCCAACCTGTGTTGTGTGCTTCTATGTCAAAATTACATTGTATACCCCTGTATGTTGTGGTAGTTTAGGTGCCTATCTAATAGTTTTTTGAAATTATCGATGCTCCCCGCTGAAACCGCAGCTTGAGAAAGAGAATTCCACATCCTTACCGCTCTTACCATAAAGAACCTAAAGGTTAAACCAAATTTCTTCTAATTTTAGTGAATAACCATAAGTCTTTTTATGTTCTCTTGCGCAGAAAAGTTTTATCCCTATTGTGGGGTCACCAGTACGGTATTTGTACATTGAAATCATATCCCCTCTCAAGCGTCTCTTTTCCAGAGAGAATAAGTTCAGTGCTCGTAATCTTTCCTCATAACTAATGTCCTGTAGTCCCTTAATTAGCGTTGTTGCCCTTCTCTGGACCCTCTCCAGTTCCAGCACATCCTTCCTGAGGACTAGAGCCCAAAACTGGACGGCATAATCCAGGTGCGGCCAGACCAGAGTCTTGTAGAGTGGGAGAATAGTCGGTTTTATCCTTTTTAATGCCAATATTCTGTTTTTTTTTATTGCCCTGCTTAGCTTAGTATCGTCACTGTCCTTATTGGAAGATTTCCCCTCTACTCCTCTTCTTCTTCGACGGAAAAAACAGTCGTGTGTACGCGGCATTAGAATTTCTTGGCTGTCATGCTCATTCTATGGCTTCAGTATGTAGTTGCATAGTTACATAATAAGAATCAAAAAGGGCACATGTGCCTCAAGTTCTGCCAAAAAAAAAAAAAAACGAAATGAATTTCATTGCAATACACTCCATGCCACGTGTCACCACGTATTGAAGAACTGTCTTGTTCAATCATTTTCCGGAATAGTTTGCTCACATGACAGGTGCACTTTACCTAAGTCAGCTTTTTTTCCCCCTACTCCTTTCCTTCTTCCCACTTGTCGGTAATCCACTAATTGATTTATGTAAACAACCGAATCGTTATTTAAAAGCGAACGTCTATACACTCAATGCCACAAACTCCCTCACCTCAGCCAAATAGATGAAGCTTCCTGTTAATTGATTTTTTTTTTTTTTTTTTTTTTTTACTACGTAAAATTTACCCCGGCAGCACATTCATACTTTTATAAAGTTAGTAAGCGCGATATAGATCCTCGATATCTGGAAGTGCATTGCGGCCTTTTGTCTCACTTGGCTGGTGGCTCGCATAAAACTGTATGTTGTTTAACTGCTTCAATTTTGGAACATCAGTTTCTTCATGTTATCATGATCGCTAATCTGAAGCACTCCTCCCTCTGCAATAAATCGGGATGGTCCATTACTGCTGTAGTAAATTAGTGCTGTAAAACAGTAGTAATCTGCGGTAGGCCATTAAAAAAGAAGCCATATAGCAGCACTATAAAGTACTGTCTCACCATGGGGCTTTCAGCAGGGGAAGCTGGATCGCTGATAGAATTACAATATGGCTGGTGGAACGCACAACCATGTTGAATAACAGCTTCTGAAATATTACAGTTGGGATTTTGCGTATCAGTTGTACAAGAGGACGTAATAGGCTCTTTGTGTATATTTATTATGTCTGTTAGCCCAGTGTCACTAAGCTGGGGCTGTACGTCTTCTTAAGAAGCTCTTTTTAAAATTGAAATCTAGATGGAATAATTGAAACAAAATTGCAGATCTGCTTATTTAGTTCTGAAGTTAATACAGCCCTACCAGACGGCAGAGTCAAGTTCGTGACCTCATGTTTCTCTACTGCACTTTAGGGATACAGTTGATTTCGGTCCGAACACAATAGTAATGCCGCGTACACACGGTCGGAATTCTCGTCTGAAAAAACTCTGACCGTTTTTCCGACGGAATTCCGCTCAAGCTGTGTTGCCTACACAGTCACACCAAATTCCGACGGTCAATAACACAGCGGCATAAAACGCATTCAACAGCACTATAAAAGGGAAGTTTAATTCCGAGCATGCGTCGAATTGTTTCCGAGCATGCGTCGGAATTTTGCGTGTCGGAATTGCATACACACGATCGGAAAATCCGATAGAAAGGTTTTCCGTCGGAAAAATTGAGAACATGTTCTCAATTCAAAGTCCATCGGAAATTCCGACAGAAAAAGACCGTTGGGCATACACACGGTCGGAAAATCCGATGAGAAGCTCCCAACGGACTGTTTCCATCGGAAATTCCGACCGTGTGTACGCCGCATTACACGTAGCTGCCCTGCCGTGAGATTCCCTGTAAGCGAATGCCCGTCCATTAGGGGAGCCCTGGCACTACCCCTCTATCACGCCACCCCCTATCTGGTTATGCATGAATCTATTCACGGCCGCCATGGCCACCACCTATTCATGTGTCCGGCCCCTTTCAGGGCATCGATCGCATGAATTACAGGGTCGCAAAGAGTGCGACCGGAGCCCACCCAGGTATGTTACAACAGCGAATGAATATTCACTGTTGTAAGGGCTCTTTCACACGGACGTGTCCGTGTACGGAGCCCGCTCCGCTCAGCGGGGGATCGCTCCGTCGATCCCCCGCGGAGCATAAAGATGACAGGTCTGTCTCTGCACTCTGTGCAGGGACGGACCAGTCAGAGCGCCGCTCTCCCCTAAGGGGGATCGGATGACGACGGACCGTAGAGTACATCGTCACCCGATCCGCAGACGGATGGAAAAATGGGGTTTTCCTCTGTCACACTTTTTCACCGCTGACATCCGACGCTCCATAGAGGTCTATGGAGTGTCCGTTCAGGTCCGCTTAAAAAACTAACAGACCTGAACGGATCATCCGTGTGAAAGGGGCCTAACACTGATCCTCAATCAGAAGCAGGTGTGAGACCCAGTTTCTAACTGGCCCGAAAAGAGAAGACTCACGATTGGCCGCTGAGGAGGAGGGAGGAATCGGGAGCCACCGTCGTCGTGATGACCCGTGAAGAGCAGGAGAATGAGAGGCTGCCGAGCAGGTGAAGCCGCCGGTGATGGGGTAAGTGCAACCAATGGACTGACCAGGGGGGGGCATACTGTTTTCCGCCCCCCCAAAAAAAATTCCACCAGCCGCCACTTTTCCCCGCCCTGCAACTGGACACATACAAAAAGGGGCAGGGATGCTCTATACTAGAGGTCGACCGATATATCGGCCGATATTTGGTGTTTTTTAATTAATCAGCATCGGCCGATTGTGCTGCTAAAAAAGGCCGGTATTAAAACTTCAGCGGGACTTGCAAATGACTTCTGATTGAAGTTAATGCAAGTTGCCTGAAGTTTTCCCTGAAGCTCTTGTGACTTGTCTTGGCAGACTGCCAAGTGTGAGAAAATGATACAATGTTTCTTATCAATGAATTCAAGGCTGTGTGGAGAAGTTCCCAGTTTAACCATTTAAAGTCTAAATCTTTTCTGACACTTGTTGCTTACAAGTAAAAATCCTGTATTTTCTGCTAGAAAATCACTTAGAACCCCCAAAAATTATATATATTTTTTTTAGCAGAGACCCTAGGGAATAAAATAGCGGTTGTTGCAATATTTTATGTCACACGGTATTTGCGCAGCGGTCATTCAAACGCAATTTTTTGGGAAAAAATACACTAATGATTAAAAAAAAAAAAACTAAAAAACAGCAAAGTTAGGCCATTTTTTTCGTCAAAGTTTTGATTACCTGTTTTTGTGTATTTAATATATATATATTTTTTTTGTTATCTAAATTATACATATAAGTGAACTGATTGGAGGTTTTGTTTTGTTTAATAAAATGTAAGAATTTTTCTGAATCACTTATTAATTAAGGCTGCTTTCACACTGGAGCAGGCAGGCATTGACGGTAAAACGCTGCTAGTTTTAGCGGTGCTTTACTGTCATTTTAGCGGTGCTATTCGGCTGCTAGCGGGGCGATTATAACCCAGCTAGCGTCCGAGGAAGTGGTTAAATGCACCGATCTGGCGACGCTGCCGAATCGCTTTGCAGGCGCTTTAACAGCAGTGCCCATTCATTTCACTTTACAGGCGCTATTTTTAGCCCAAAAGCACCTGAAAAAACGCCTCAGTGTGAAATTTTTGATTTTTTGAGATGGAGGGGAAAAAAAAAATCGCCCCCAAAAAAAAATAAAAAAAATCGGCATCATATATCGGCCATCGGCCGCCGTGATTTCTAAATATCGGCATCGGCCAGAGAAAAACCCATATCGGTCGACCTCTACTCTATACATCATTGACCTAATATGGCCACCTGTCCACCTATCCATATTAGGTCTATGACATTGACTTAATATGGCCACTTTTCTGTATTAGGTCTATGACATTGACTTAATATAGCCACTTATCTGTATTGGATCTATGAGATTGACTTAATATGGCCACTTGTCTGTATTAGGTCTATGACATTGACCTAATATGGGCATGTGTCCACACCTTATACCTAAAGGTAAGTCTATCTGGATGCAGCAACGGGACTCGTGGGGTGAGCCCACATGGGTGCCCCCCATGGAAAGCGGCTTTCCGTGGGGGCAACTGATGAAGAGGAGGGGCTGCTTTGTGCCGGTGGGGCACCCCAGAAAAAGGGGCTCGGGGCTGCTCTGTGCAAAATGATTGCACAGAGCAGGTAAATATAGGCATGTTTGTTATTTTTATTTAGAAGAAAAAGAAAACGATGAGGTAAATTATCCTTCCTGTTTTCGGTGTGAAACAGATGCTTTCCAGCTGGGCCCTGCACGAACTCTCATGGTTTGGTAGAATGAATGCGATCAAAATGACTCTTCTTCCTAAATTTTTATATTTATTTACATCCCTACCAGTCAGGGTCTCTAGGTCGGACCTGCTCTATTTTCAGGCTAAAATACTGAAATTTATTTGGGGCACTAAAGGCCATAGACTGGCACGTTCCACTTTGTTCACCCCCCTTCAAGGGGGGGTCTTGGTGTTCCCGATTTACATGCTTACTATAAGGCAGCGAAATTATTGCAGAGCCATTGGAGCTATCGGCTCCTGCTGCTGTCAATCACAGCCACTGAGCCAATCAGGAGAGAGGCGAGGGGGCGTGAGGCAGCCCTGTATGTGAATAGACACGCAGAGCCGCAGCTTGGAAGCGAGCCTGCTCAGGTGCCCCCATTGCAAGCTGCTTGCTGTGAGGGCACTCGGCAAGGCTGAGAGGCCAGAAGCGCTGGCGAGGGATCTGAGAAGAGGAGGATCGGGGCTGCTCTGTGCAAAGTCATTGCACAGAGCAGGTAAGTATAACATATTTGTTATTTTAAAAAAAAAAAAGAGAGACTTTAATATCACTTTAAATAATATGGCATACCTAGTGTATTTGACACCCAGGGCAGATCATTTGTTATACCCTCCTGTTGTGTAAAACAGCATTATTAGCTATATTCTTGAATTTAAATGAATAGTAATATCAGAAAGGAAATAAGGACAGTATAAATTGTGGAGTCCGCTAACATTAGTGGTCGGTGTAAAAGTTTTCTCTTGCATTGATGGCCAGTGTAGTTAGGAGATAAATTTGCCATTACTCACTGCTGGGGCCTCTAGCAACCTCTGGAGAAACCCTGGTTGAGAATAGCTGGTGTAGAGCATTACGCATGGCTGATACCCAGTCAAATTCATGTACTTAAAACTAGTTACATATAAATATATTCTTTTTTTACTAACTACTTAAAGGTGACCTCTGGGACAAATTAAAACTACCCTTGCAGAAGGGCTCCACTGCACTGCAAAGATTAAACATTCATTTTTGCCTAGGGTATCTTAAAAAAGGAGTTTTACCATACCTTCATACATTCACCTTTATACGAATTCCTTGTCTATAAAGACATGGATGAGTGAGTTTGGGGTGGAGGAACTTGACTGACCTGCAAGGAGTCCTGACCTCAACCTGATAGAACACCTTTGGGATGAATTAGAGAAGAGACTGCGAGCCAGGCCTTCTCATCCACATCAGTGGCTGACCTCACAAATGTGCTTCTGAAAGCAAGGTCAAACATTCCCATAGACACACTCCTAAACCTTGTGGACGGCCTTCCCAGAAAAGTTGAAGCTGTTATAGCTGCAAAGGGTGGGCCAGCTCAATATTGAACCCTACGGACTAATGCCCCGTACACACGGTTGGAAATTCGATATTTTCTGACAGATTTTGTCCGACACTGGTGTTGCATACACACGGTCGGACAAAGTTGTCGGAAAATGCGATCATTATGAACGTGACAACGTTCGTTGCGTACGACGGAACTACGTAGAGGCTAGTAGCCAATAGCTTTGGTCTCGTAATTTGATCTGAGCATGCGTGGCACCTTGTCCGTCGGAATTCTCTACACACGATCGGAAAAAGTCAGATCGGACTTTGTTGTCGGAAAATTTGAGAGCAGGATCCCTGCAAAATTCCGACGGAAAAAGTCAGATGGAGCCCATACATGGCCGGATTTTCCGACAACATGGTCCGATCGGACATTTTCCGTCGGAATTTCTGACCATGTGTACGGGGGCTAAGACTAGGATGTCATAAGTTCATGTGCGTGTAAAAAGGCAGACGTCCCAATATTTTTGATAATATAGTATATATGCTATATATATTTTAATTTTTTTGTATTTGCTATTTTTTTTCCATGAAAGTAGAGTAATCCTTTAAAGCTGAGCTTCTGGGAAAATTCTAAACTACCCAGGCAGTGGGGCTCCCCCTGCATTGTGAGGGTCAAATTCTCATTTTAGTCTAGGGCACAAGATACAAATCAGATTTTAGGAACCCCTGCAATAGAAATGTAAGTTATGGCAAGATGCTCCTTAGGGGTGCACCACTTCCTGCCCCCCCCCCCCCCCCGCTGTATTCTGGGAGACCCACGGGTCCCAGAAAACAGCAAAACAGCAGGGACCAGTGGAATAGCGCAGCACGTGTCGCACATGCGCCGTAGGGAACCAGGAAGTGAAGCCGCAAGGCTTCACTTCCTGATTCCCTTACTGAGGATGGGGGCGGCAGCACCCGATAGCCGAGAGATAGATCGGCTTCGGGTGCCGACATCGCGAGCTCCCTGGACAGGTGAGTGTCCATATTTTAAAAGTCAGCAGCTGCAGCATTTGTAGCTGCTGACTTAAAAAAAAAAAAAAACGGCGGATGTCCGCTTTAATGACCAGGCCATTCTTAGCGATACAGCACTGCATCGCTTTAACTGACAATTGCGCGGTTGTGCAATGCTATACCCAAACAAATGTGACGTCCTTTTTTTCCCACAAGTAGAGCTTTCTTTTGGTGGTATTTGATTACCTTTTTGTGCTATAAACAAAAAAAGACCAAAAATGTTGGAAAAAAAAACAATATTTTTTACTTTTTGCTATAATAAATATCCCCAAAAAAAAAAAAATAAACAAATATCTTCATCAGTTTAGGCCAATATGTATTCTTCTACATTTTTTTGGTTAAAAAAATTGCAATAAGCGTATAGTGATTGGTTTGCACAAAAGTTATAGTGTCTTCAAAATAGGGAATAGATTTATGGCATTTTTTTATTAATAATTTTTTTTTTTACTAGTAATGGCAGCGATCAGCGATTTTAAACGGGACTGCGACATTGAGGCGGACACTTTTGACACTTTTTTGGGACCACTGACAGTAATGCCAAGTACACACGATCGGAAATTCGGCCAGCAAAAGACAGATGTGAGCTTTTGGTCGGAAAAAAATATCGGACTTTTGCTGGCCGAATTCCCGTCAGCAAAAGATTGAGAGCATGTTCTCAATTTTTCGGTCGGAAAACCATTCGATCAGAAATTTCCGATCGTCTGTACTAATTCCGACGCGCAAAATCCCTACGCATGCTCGGAAACAATTCGACGCATGCTCGGAAGCATTGAACTTCATTTTCTCGGCTCATCGTATTGTTGTACGTAACCGCGTTCTTGACAGTCGAAAGTTCAGCAAACTTTTGTCTGAATTCCAAGAAACCATCCAAGATCGTGTGTACTCGTGTGTACGCGGCATTATACAGCGATCAGTGCTATAAAAATGCACTAATTACTGTATAAATGACATGGCAGGGAAGGGGTTAACACCAGTGGTGATCAAGGGGTTAAATATGTGGTCCCTAGTGTGTGTTCTAACTGTGGGGGGAGTGTAGTGACTGGAGGAGGAGAGAGATCGCTGTTCCTGATCACTAGGAACTGACGATCTCTCTCTACTCCCCTGTCAGAACGTGGACCTGTTTATTTACATTTACAGATCCCCATTCTGGCTCTCTGTGGAGCGATCACAGGTAGCCGGCGGACATTGCGGCCACGCGCATCCGCTCCCCCGCGCATGCGCCTGCTATAGCCCTTAAAGAGGGAGTCCACCTTAACAAAAAATATTAAAAGTCAGCAGCTACAAATACTGCAGCTGCTGACTTTTAATAAATGGACACTTACCTGTTCCAGGTTCCAGCGATGTCGGCAGAAGATGACGAGCAATCTCTTGTCTCTCGGCTGCCCCCACCGTCATCCTCTGTCAGGGAATCTGGAAGTGAAGCGTTGCAGCTTCACTGCCCGGTTCCCTACTGCGCATGAGCGAGTCGCACTGCGCGTCTTTACTGGTCCCCGTTGTGTCCTGGGAACTGTGTGTTTCCCAGGACACAACAGGGGGGGGGGGGGATCTGCGGATAGGGGCGGGCCAGCTGCGGCTAGCTAGTCCCGGAAGTGGGTGCAGATACACGGATTATCCAGGTATCTGCACCCCCTCCCCCCTGACAGGTGCCAATTGTGGCACCGGAGGGGGGGAGGAATCCGATAAGCGAAAGTTCCACTTTAGGGTGGAGCTCCGCTTTAAGAGAGCAGACGTACACCTACAGCGATTTGCGGTAACGAGCCGACCTGCCGCCGTATAATGACGGCGGCTGGAGGGCAAGTGGTTAATGAGGACACAGACCGCAAGAAGAAGATGATAGTAGGGGGAGTAGGAGCAACAAAAGGGGGCATTGCACAATAAAAGGTAAGTTTGCCATTAAAACAACTGCTTCGGGGACACAATATGGATTTGTTTTTTTCTTTAATGCAACAGGATACTGAATTTATCAAGATCACTGAATAGCAGTCTCAGATTTTTCCTTTCACCACCCAAGGGTCACTGCTAATAGGATATAGTTGACTTTTTGCAGCCTTGATGGGGATTTGGGTTCCAACCTTCTGTGACCATTATGACCCCTGGTTCTGTCATATGGAAATCCCTGTGATGCACCGCACTGCCAATAATTACTGGGCAAACGCACACAATGTCTTTCACACTTCTGTTGTGAGCTCTCCCTTTAGTTGGCTTGGACTCTGTTCTGCCCCTCGGTCACTTTTTCATCTACAAAGCTTGGTCAAGAGAAGCTCGGAGGAAAACAAGAAACGAAAGTAGACGGAGGGCTGGCATGACAGAGTTAAAAGTATAACCCTGGGGTGCATCAGGTGGGTTTTGATGCATTGGTATTGGGCCAGCAGGCAGGAGAGGAGCGATTTGGTACTTTTTGGGGGAGTGGTTGTCCCTCCCCAGCTCAGTGCGGCCAGGGGGAACGAACTTCCCACCCTCCCTCCCTAAGAAAAATGGGTAAGTAAAGGTGGGGGGGGGGGGGATGCCGTTTAAACTGGTGTGATTTATTTTACAGGGCTTTGGATGTTGTAGAAGAGGCGGGGGTTGGCCTTTGCGGATGAAGGAAGAAACCCCGGATGTTGAAGAGTTCGGGACCCATTGGTGGGAGGGGTCCCTTTTGGTGGTATTCCAGATAATGTCTCTGGGCCAGCATGTCAGCCTGAGGCCGGTTTTCAGTTTATGGTACCGCAGTGCCAGAGTGGAGTGGTGGCAAGATTGGGTGGGGTTTTTTCCTGCAAAAGGCCAACGTGAGTATCTAACTGAGTGGGTGGTTATAATGGGTAATTTTATACAGCTATGTAAGTTTGTTTATAGTATTAATAAAAGATGGCTGCTTCGGCCAATGTTACTCCAGCTTGGTGTGGTCTCAGTTATTTTAGAAGTAAGTGGGAATGGGAGGCTGGAGGGATGGGCAAAGCAGTTAGGTAATGGGTAGGGTACATCTTTTATACAATAGTCATGTTTGATTTTTACATATGCAGGTTTCTTAATACTGCACAGCAAGTGTGCTTTATGTTTCCCTTTTGCAACATAGGAAAACATACAGTATGGGAATCTTCTGTTGCATCATGGGAGAACCTCTTTTTTTTTTTTCCATGTTCAGACTTGCTCAGCTTTTGCATGCAGAGAAGAAGGAATAGACTCGCAACACAAACATTTCCCCACATTGGAGTAGAGACGAATAGATAGGGCTCTAGGCAAGATAGCAGCTTTGGTACCCCAATTCCTTTAAATGCAATTGGTGAGGATTTCAAAAGGCACAGAGAAGTCTATATTGGCATAGACCCTCCCCATCAGACACTAAAGCCTTGTACACACGATCGGATTTTCTGATGGGAATTGTGTTGGCGGTAAACCCGACCGTGTGTACGCTCCATCGGACAATTGTTGTCGGATTTTCCGCAGACAAATGTTGGATGGCAGGTTTTAGAATTTTCTGCGTTGTTTGATTTTACGAGCGTGTGTACACAAGTTCGTCAGACCAAAGTCCAAAGTACAAACACGCATGCTCGGAAGCAGAAGGGGACGGTTTTGTAAACTAACGCTCGTAATGGAGAATTAACATTTGTGACGCGGCAAATTATGAAATCTCCAAATGCAGCGCACAATTCTCTTCTTCTTTAATGGGATAATAATGAAGCTGCTTTGCTGGTGATACTGATGGAGTTATTGCAAATAAATTTTCAAAGGCTTTTTTTTTCTAGTGATATCAAGAATAATATTTTTATGCTTTTTTTTTGGGCAAGTTACCACACACCATTATCCTGTAGTTTTTAAGATCAAAAATACAACTATGTTGGTGTCCCTTGTTAATTTTACAATGTATTGTTTTAAATGTAACTGCCTACTCCCAAATTGTCATTTGAAGTAAAACACATAGCCAAGTATTATTCTATAAAAAATTTTTTATTGTGCATTTAAAAAAAAGAAATCAAATAAAATTAGACATGCTATCTGCCAATAGAACTCTTAACCAAAAAGTGCATTCTATGCATCCAAAAATATAGAAAATATACCAAATCATTATTATTCAACCAAAAAAAATTAATGTCAAAGCAATAACTCCAAAGCCAAAAATAAATAACACGTTATCTCCTCCAATTCCGCAACATGGCTGGTTGACAAATGGCCGATCAGAAATGAACTGAAATGCACAAAATGAAAAGCACGAATCAAGACTCACCAAACTTCTACTAACACAAAATTAGCAGAAGAAGCCCAAAGGGTGGCGCTAAAGAGCTGAAAAAAAACACGTAGTACGTCACTACGTTCGTGATTGTTGGCCAACAATTGTGTGGCCGTGTGTATGCAAGACAAGTTCGGGCCAATGCCCTTCGGACAAAAGTCCCCAGTTTTGTTGGCCAACAATCCGATCGTGTGTACGGGGCTTAACTGCCTACAAGCTAAGGATACCATTCGTCCCCATTTCCAGGAAACATTCCTAATTTTGAAGGGTCTGTCCAAGCATTGTCCTTCGTTGTAAAAATTCCATTTTGCAGGTGCAATGCCATTATTTATTAATGGCACCCCAAAGCCGGGCCGATTTTGCTGCTATTGTCAAAAATTTGGGAAGAAAATTTACTAATGTGCTAAATTTTATAAGAAATATTTTCGGTATTTTTTTATTTATAGCATAAAAAAAATGAAAACCTAGTGGTGAATAAATACCACCAAAAGAAAGTTGTATTTGTGTGAAAAAAAGGACAGATATTTAATATGCGTACAGTGTTGCATGACAGTAATAATGACTCAAAGTGTGAGAGCGCTGAAAGCTGAAAATTGGCCTGGTTAGGAAGGGGGTATAAGCAGGGCTGTCTTAATGAGAGGGCACACCTGGGCACTGCCCAGGGGCCCCAGCTGCATGGGGGGCCCCTGCACTTTCCCCAAAGCTGGTCCTTGAGCCCATTCTTCCCCGAAATTGGGGGCCCCATGATGGCACTGAGAGTGATGGATACAGAGGGGAGGCAGGCTGGCAGCGGTGCGCCGTGCTGTGCAGAACGATACCTATTATTTCACAGCCAGCAGGGAGGGGCAGGGCTGGAGCACCAGTGATGCTCTGACCCCGCCCCATGCAGCTTGACTGCTGATGGGGGATCGGGGTGTATAGGTAGCAATGCTTGGGATAGCTATAGTGCTAGAGGTATCAGGGATGTAGTGGGATCACAATACAAGGGGTATCTTATATTATATGGTAACAGTGCTGGGGGGGATATCTGGGGTGTAGAGGGGTCAGAGTGCCGGGGAGGCATCAATCTAGCAGATATATTATATGCACAAGACAGCTTTGTTACTTTATGTATGTAGTATTTTCCCACTGTTTCTTTGCTGTACAGAATGATTGTTCATGTAGTTAAAGCTCCGCTTGTCTGCCTCCTACCTACTTGATGTCTGTTTACCTGCACTGTCTCCATTGTAAGGGCCCATGATGCTATTAAGATATAAGTGCCCAGTAGACATGTGCAATTCGTTTTTTTTTTTTTTCGTTTTTTTTTTTTTTTTTCGTTATTTTCGTTCGTTCGTTACGTTACGAATGAACGAACCGTTCGAATCGTACGAATCCGATTAACGAATCGTTCGAATCGAACGAATCCGAAAAACAACGAAAATCCGAAAAAAAAAAAAAATTAGAAACAACGAATGTACTAATGAAGAAAATCCGAAAAACGAAAACGAACGAAAAAATTCGTACATTCGTAACTTTTTTTTTTTTTGTTGAATTGGTAATTTTCCGTGTCCCTTACAATGGTGCTGCTTAACGTGCTTCGAATGGATTGAACAAAAAAATTCGTACATTCGTAACTTTTTTTTTCGATTCGTAACTTTTTTTTTTCGATTCGTAATTTTTTTCCGTGTCTCTTACAATGGCGTTGCTTAACGTGCTTCGAATGGATTGAACAAAAAAATTCGTACATTCGTAACTTTTTTTTCGATTCGTAACTTTTTTTTTTTTTTTTCGATTCGTAATTTTTCGTGTCTCTTACAATGGCGTTGCTTAACGTGCTTCGAATGGATTGAAAAAAAAAATTCGTACATTCGTAACTTTTTTTTTCGATTCGTAACTTTTTTTTTTTTTTTTTTTCGATTCGTAATTTTCCGTGTCTCTTACAATGGCGTTGCTTAACGTGTTTCGAATGGATTGAAAAAAAAAATTCGTACATTTGTAACTTTTTTTTTCGATTCGTAACTTTTTTTTTTATTTTTTCGATTCGTAATTTTTCCGTGTCTCTTACAATGGCGTTGCTTAACGTGCTTCGAATGGATTGAACAAAAAAATTCGTACATTCGTAACTTTTTTTTTCGATTCGTAAACTTTTTTATTTTTTTTTCGATTCGTAATTTTCCGTGTCTCTTACAATGGCGTTGCTTAACGTGCTTCGAATGGATTGATAGAAAAAATTTGTACATTCGTAACATTTTTTTTCGATTCGTAACTTTTTTATTTACTTTTTTTTTCGATTCGTAATTTTCCGTGTCTCTTACAATGGCGTTGCTTAACGTGCTTCGAATGGATTGAACAAAAAAATTCGTACATTCGTAACTTTTTTGTCCGATTCGTAACTTTTTTTTTCGATTCGTAAATTATTAAAATGTAATAATAGCATACACATTACATAAAATTATGAATTATGAATTATGCTACGATTACGAATCTACGAATGTTACGAATGTACGAATAAATACGAATGCGTCCGAAAATTAAACTAACGAAAAAACGAATCAACGAAAAAATAACTCTTACGAATGTACGAATCGTTACGAATACGAACACGACGACTTACGAATGTACGAATCGTTACGAATCCGAACACCGACGACTTACGAATGTACAAATTGTTACGATTCCGAACACCGACGACTTACGAATGTACGAATCGTTACGAATCAACGGAAACGAAAAAAACAAAACTAAAAAAAAGATTTTTGTTTCGGAAACGAAAAAAACGAAACGAAAATAAACCAATTTTTTTGTTGTGCACATGTCTAGTGCCCAGTGGTCAAGTGGTTAATGTTGACTTTCACATGACCGCGGCCCCACCTGGTCCCGGGCATCGATGAGCTTATACATAAGAGAAAAGGTACCCCGCATGGGCGCAAGGCCCTGCCCCACAAGAGCGACACAGCAGGTGAAAAGAAGCCAAATGGCACCCTGGTGTAAAAAACATTGGTTTAGAAAAATGGGGGGCACCAGAGTCATCATCGTTTTTTTATTATAATGTAATAGTGTTACATGCAGTGTTGGTCATCTTACTTTAAAAAAGTAATTAGTTAAGTTACAAATTACTTCTCCCAAAAAGTAATTGCGTTAGTAACTCAGTTACTACATTGGAAAAGTAATTAGTTACTCAGCAAAGTAACTGACTTTTTTTTTTAAATATTCTATACGTGTAACTAAGGGGCGGGTCTAGTATTACTGTAACCAAGGGGCGCATTTATTATTATTATTGTTATATATCGTGTAACCAAGGGGCTGCTCTATTATTACTCTAACCAAGGGGCAGATCTGTTATAGCGTGTAAGCAAGGGGCGGGTCTATTATTATTATATCGTGTAAGGGCGGATGGCTACAGAAGAGGGCGAATGTTAAATTAATGCGCATAGCTCGATACATAACAATAATAATAAATGCGCCCCTTGGTTACAGTAATACTAGACCCGCCCCTTACTTACATGATAGACGCCCCTTGCAGAGTAGCACGAGCATCGGGAGCGTGCGGCATCGCCTCGTACAATTACATGTTAACTGCGCCTGCGCGGTGTAGAGTTCACTCAGAGCTGTTTTCGGAAGCTCCGTAGTCCTTCATACTGAGCAAGCGCTGCGCCTGCGCAGTACAGGGGGTCCTTATCCGGCGGGGGAACTTTTTCGGCAGGACACCAGAATTACACTACTGCCATCTAGTGGCGGTAGATGTAATTGGGGTAACTAAGCCAAAGTAATGGGAACTGAGTTACCATGAGGGGAAAAGTAATCAGTTAGATTACTAGTTACCCTCTAAAGTAACTGCGTTAGGTAACTCAGTTTATTTTAACTCAGTTATTTACATCACTGGTTACATGGTACTTTTAAAAATCCGGTAATATTTAGCAGGGCTCTCCCTTCCAACAGACGAAAAAGACAGACAATATAAAGACAGGCACAAAAGCGACTTGGTGACATCAGGCCTTGGCATTAACACTTGAAGAGGTGAGACACCAGAAGTCTGCAAGAGAACAGAATGCTTTATCACTTCCTACAGAGAATCAAGCCACAAGATCACTCATATTATTAAGAGACTCTTGTCTCTCCTCTTTAGTCAGGAAGCCTCAATAACTTAAATTTCCTCAACCGTCATTGACAGCTTGCAAAAGGCTAAGAAGCCGAAAGACAATTACTGCAATCTCATTCTACACAGGATCTTTTTTTTATTAAAGGGGATGTGTAAGACTATTTTCCATAATTTCCAGATGCTTCAGAAACCAGTCTGCCTACTTTACCAGGTCAGACAAGATGGAGTTTGTCTCTCTTCTGGGATCACGCCTGGTACTACATTGCTTTGGAGGGTTATTTCTCTTTAGAGGCTTTCATCACAAGAATACATGGACTCTCCAAGTAAACAGATTGTTGCAAATACTGTATATTTTCTACTTAACAAAACTACATATTTTCACAGGTATAAAGGAAGTTGTATGCATCACTGGACCTCTATTCATGACATAAAGAGACCCTGTCACTGGACCAAATATTATCTTTATTTATACTATATACTATATTTATATTATATTTATCTGACAGCAAATGTCCGATGGAGCATACACACGGATTTCCGACAACAAGCTCACATCGACATTTGTTGTCGGAAATTCCGACCATGTGTACGCGACACAACACTGCACATTACCCTGCACACCCCATCATGGTGGTGGCAGCATCATGTTGTGGGGATGCTTTTCTTCCGTAGGGACAGGGAAGCTGGTCAGAGTTGATGGGAAGATGGATGGAGCCAAATACAGGGAAATCTTAGAGGAAAACCTGCAAAAGACTTGAGACCATAGGCGTGCGCAAGGGGTGTGCCAAGTGTGCCTGGGCACACCCTAATCCTGGAGTTGGCAACCCATCAATTGTGGGCAGGTGACAGATAAGCCGCGATCCTTACTTGCCGACCCCCAGAACCTGGACAGGATAGGCTGCTGGAGTGGAAATTAAGGGACCGATCTGTATTTTCTTCTGCAGCAGCTGAAAGTAGGCTTCTCCTCCTCTTCCTTTTGCCGATATTCAGCTTCCACGGGAGGAAAATACAGGGGATTGGTACCAATGTATGCCACCCCTCTTGTCCCAGTTCCTTTTCTTTCTGCTGCCCAGGTCCCCCTGTGTGCTCACCTGCTCCCCCCCATTGTTTTAGGATGACGAGTGGGGAAGAGGCCGGTTAATATGTCACAAAGGGATATGTGTTGGAGCTTTGAGGTGCACACTCTAATAAAATAGGCTGCGCACACCTATGCTTGAGACTGGGTGGAGGTTCAGGACAACGACCCTAAACATACAACCAGAGCTACAATGGAATGGTTTAGATCAAAGAATATTCATCTGTTAGAATGGCCCCAGTCAAAGTCCAGACCTAAATCCAATTGAGAATCTGTGGCAAGACTTGAAAATTGCTGTTCACAGACGCTCTCCATCCAATCTGACAGAGCTTGAGCTACTTTTCAAAGAAGAATGAGCAAAAATGTCACTCTCTAGATGTGCAAAGCTGATAGAGACATCCCCCAAAAAACTGGCAGCTGTAATTGCAGCGGAAAGGTGGTTCTACAAAGTATTGACTCCGAAGGGCTGAATACAAATGTACACCACACTTTTCACATATTTATTTCTAAACAATTTTGAAAACCATTTATAATTTTTCTTCTACTTCACAATTATGTGCCACTTTGTGTTGGTCGATCACATAAAATCCCAATTAAATACATTTATGTTTTTGGTTGTAACATGACAAAATGTGGGAAATGTTAAGGGGTATGAAAACTTTTGGAAGGCACTGTATACTTTGGGATGCATGTGGAGATCTGTGCAGGTATGTGCAGCCGGCCGCCTGTCGTTGATTTTAACATCCAGCGTTGGCTCTGCATGGGTATGCGGATCTGCACAGCTATGTGAATGAGGCTTTAACATGAGCACCAATGCAGCTAGTGTGTAAAGTATGGGAGAACCTGCAGCTTACAGGTTTCTTTCTATTGGAATTGTGCATAGAAATACATTACAGCCTTATATTTGTTTCTACTTGAAGATAGGTTAACAATCCCTCGATGAAAAGCATTATGAATATTGCCTTTCTTTGTTCTTATAATGCAACTCTTTCTCCCCTCAAGGCTGATCCATGATCCTTAGCGCAGACACGGCAAGTAAACAATTTAAACAGTCAATAGCGTAACTACGTTTTAATGTTCATCAGCTTGACCTCCACTCTAAAATGTTTCGTCAACCACATCATTGTTCATGTGTCTCTAAGGCAAAATTAATTTACGTAAAGATTGCTGTCACATTGCAGAGGCATGTTATTTATAGTATTTCTACTATTGGTATTTGTACCACCCGTTAGTTATAAATCAGCAGGGTATTTCATTGGAATGCAACTCTACGTTTTTGGCACATTTGATGACATCATTTTTTGCAATACTGTTAAAGGGACCCTGTCACCAGATCTATAATTTCAACAACAATCTACCTATAAGATTATATGTGCATGTAACATATTTTATACATATTATTTACACCTTAAATCCTCCCTTCTGTAGACCTCCGAAAGCCCAGACTGCTGCTGGGTGCTGCCCATGGGCGTCCGCAAGTAGGGGCAAAGGGGGTCAAGTGCCCCCCCCCCCTGGAATCAGGGATTGGATCTTAAATTCAGCACAGTTGCGTCATTATCGGGGTGCGGGCAGTGGGGTGACACCATAAAGGTGCTGCCAAGCCCCTCCCCCCCATCAGTGTAGTGTGACTTTGGCTCTTTTCCCTGCTCAGTCCAGCAGAGAACTCAGCGGCGCTGTGACAGGAGAAAGGCGAGCTGCGAGCTGTCAGAGGTTTCCCCCGCTCGCCCCCCCGCCTTCTCCTGTCAGGGAGAAGAGACAGCAGCTCTCACCAGGTCCCTGCCCAGCTTCCTGCCCACTCCGTTCCTTCCCTATTGGCCATAACTGAGGGTCAATCAAAGGAGACGAGAGTATCATGGGATATGTAGTCCCAAATATTGGCGGCCCCATTTTCCACAGGGAGGAGGCTACAGCTCGATCAAGAGATAGATTGAGATACTGCAGCCTGGAAAAAAGCTGAGGGAGAGAGTGCTACAGGACAAAGAACGAGGAGTGTGCTGGGCGGAAGCCAGAGAGAGAGTCACGCTGCCCAGCGCCACCAGAGAGAGAAAGACTGAGTCACTACCAGGGTACAGAAATGCTACGCTACTACCAGAGTCGCCCCCGGGGGAACCCAGAGTGAGCGATCGTCCAGCCAGAGGGATCACTGCTGTAGTTTCTCTGGGTCTGTAAGAGGGCCTGTTGGCCATTATCCATGACTTATCCTAGGGAATGTACTACGTCTGCAGTCCCTGACCATGGTAATGTGATAATGACATTTTCAAAAAGGGGAGGTGCATTGATTACCCTAAAATAATGCCCCTCCCTGAAAAAAGTTCTGCGGACGCCCATGGTACCGCCATATTGGATATTATGTCAGCAGCCCTAGCAAACCCAGAGCTGTCACACAAGTCATACTCTATAGCAGTGATGGCGAACCTTGGCACCCCAGATGTTTTGGAAGTACATTTCCCATGATTCTCAACTACACTGCAGAGTGCATGAGCATCATGGGAAACGTAGTTCCAAAACATCTGGGGTGCCAAGGTTCGCCATCACTGCTCTATAGTGTTCCCCTTTGTTTCTCCTCTTGCAGTAACATAAAAGGCTATGTAGGGAGGTGAGGGGAGGGGGTGGAGGAGCTGAGCCAGCACACACAGTAATTGGTAATTAACCACTTCCCGACCGGCGCACACAGATGTACGTCGGCAGAATGGCACGGACAGGCAAATGGGCGTACAGGTACGCCCCTTTAAATTTGCCGCCTTGCCATCACGTGTGCGCCGCCGTCGGGACCTCTGTGAGTCCGATCGCGGGTCCTGCGGACTCGATCACCGCGGGGATACCCGCGATCGCCTCACAGGGAGGAAGAACGGGGAGATGCTAATGTAAACAGCATCTCCCCATTCTGCCTAGTGACAGTGTCACTGATCTCTGCTCCCTGTGATCGGAGCAGAGATCAGTGACGTGTCACACACAGCCACGCCCCCACAGTTAGAAACACGCCCCCAGGACACACTTAACCCCTACACTGCCACCTAGTGGTTAACCCCTTCACTGCCAGTGTCATTTACACAGGAATCAGTGCATTTGTATAGCACTGATTGCTGCATAAATGACAATGGTCCCAAAAATGTGTCAAAAATGTCCGATGTGTCCGCCATAATGTCGCAGTCACTATAAAAATCTCTGATCGCCGCCATTACTAGTAAAAAAAAAAAAAATATTAATAAAAATGCCATAAAACGATCCCCTATTTTGTAAACGCTATAACTTTTGCGCAAACCAATCAATAATCGCTTATTGTGATTTTTTTGTACCAAAAATATGTAGAAGAATACTGAGGACTAAACTGAGGAAAAAATGTTTTTTTTTATACATTTTTGGGGGATATTTATTATAGCAAAATGTAAAAAATAATGTGTTTTTTTCAAAATTGTCACTCTTTTTTTGTTTATAGCACAAAAAAAAAAATAAAACCGCAGGGGTGATCAAATACCACCAAAAGAAAGCTCTTTTTGTGGGGAAAAAAAGGAAATTCTTTTTGGGAGCCACGTCGCACGACCGCGCAATTGTCAGTTAAAGCGACGCAGTGCTGAATCGCAAAAAGTGGTCCGGTCTTTGGCCAGCAAAATGGTTTAAGTGGTAAATCCCTTCCGCAAATGAAGAGGGCTTGGACATGCAAGGAGGGAGGGAGCTGTGCTAGGGAATTGGCTGTTCCTGGAGTATCTGGGCTGTTCTAGATCTCACAGACTGCAGGTTTGATTGCTTCCTTTTGTATTCTGGAGGTTTCCAGAATATAGAGGGATGGGAGAGTCAAATGGCTTGAATATTTATTGTGCTGTAGCAAATTCCTTGGGAGGCGTGCCTAGTAAGTGACCGAGAGGAACATAAATAGTCTGGGGTCTGGACCAGACTGGATCTTGTCCTGCTGGAGAAGCTCCAACCTCAGGGACTGCTGTACCCTTTGAGGCAGTTCTGCTTAAAGTGGTTGTAAACCCTTACAAACCACTTTGGCCTACAGGTAAGCCTAGATTAAGGCTTACCTGTAGGTCCAATAAATATCTCCTAAACCTACACGGTTTAGGAGATATTTAGAAAAAAACAGGCCCTGCTGTCTACGGCGCATGCGCCGTAGACAGTGACGCGCAGGCGCACTGAGCATGCCGGAGATCACATCGATATGCCACTCTCGTGCGCATGCACGGGAGTGACGTCATCGCGACTCAACCGAATGACAGCGCTGGAGCAGCGAGACCCGGAAGTCACTCTTGGATTTATGGCGGTGGAGGAGGACGTGGACGAGGTCCCATCGAGGTCATCGAGGTCCCAGCTACAGCAGAGCTGGAGGGCCTTTTCCTAATTACCTTTGGAGCTAACTAAGCAGTTTCACCTAAGGATCTGGTCTGGAGAACTCACTGAAGAGTGCCTAGTGGAGGCTGGAAGGTGTGTAGCTGCCCTGGGACAATGTGAGTACCGACCTGAGCTCAGGGTCCTACTTACTGTGTGCTGTTCTATTTTTGGGGAGCCAGGGGTAGCTCTCTCTGAGACAGCTTTTACAGGGTCTCAGTTCTGGACTTCCCCTTTGTTTCTGGTTTAAGGACTGTTCAAAGAAGTTTCACCTAGTGAAATTTGTCCTCCTGTTACAAGTCAGCATTTTTGTAGTATTCCATACCACCCCAACCCCTCTCCTGTTACAAGTTATACTAGCAATAAATCTTAAAAAAACATCCCCTAGACTGTTTTATAGAACCAGACCGAATAGACTGTTTCCTGTGTAGCCTCTGTATTGTTTGGGGAAGAACCAGTTAAAATCATTAAACAATAATATGCTGCACTTTAATAAAAATTTACAAAAACACCACCGTTAGGTAGCAGTGTAAAGAAAGTCCACGTTACAAATCACAAAGATCCCAATGTATAAAATGTCTATAAAAAATTACAAAGTCCACTTGAAGGGAATAAAGTGTATTCCATAGCAGTGAGTCAACCCAAACCACAGATATTTCATGTGAGACTTACCAGAACTGCATGACTTTCAGATTATAGCATAGCAGCTTAGCTCCGCCCTAACTAGTTTTGTCAAAAATTACGTTCTCAAGGCAAGGACGCTACCCCTTGTTATCTCCTTAATATATCTATATATAGATAAACTGTATATATATATATATATATATATATATATATATATATATATATATATATATATATATATATATATTGTCAGGGGTTCACTCCAAGTTTAGCGCTTTAAGGACACCACCACTCACTTTTATCCATTTCAGGGCTGGTTTTGCCCACTTTTACTTAAAAGAAAGTTCAAAACAAACACAGAAGATTCCCTCGCCGGGGTATTCAGTATTTCAGTCCTGCTACCAAAGTGAACGATTTTCAGCCCTCCTGGCTTGTAAACGCAGCTCTCCAGTTCAGGCCTTACACTTTAGGGCCTTGGTCTGTCTCCCACAGACCGGACGCTCAGCACCTCCGTGCGTACAGCAAGTAGCCTCGTGCTACACTGGCTCCCACCTCTCTCTCCTAGGTGAAGCCCTACTGACTCCCATGCCCAGACCTCCTGTCTGCAGGATGGAGTCGTCTCCAACTGGGAGCCTAGAGCCTTGGTCTAGCTATTACTTAAAGCCCAGAACACAGCTGACTCATTAGAGAACTGGCTGTTTATTAGACCTGGATCCTGGCAAGGTACCGCCCTGCTACAATATAATTATATAGGGATATTACTGTAGATCATACAATGTGCTTCCGTGGTAACCTCCACCCAGAGATGGATGGAACCCCTAGAGAGGCACTGAGGGCTGTCAAATTTGTCCAAACAGAACAGATCTGCAGACCGAAATTTTCACATTTCTCTTCACACTAATGCTGCGTACACACGATCGGAATTCTCGTCGGAAAAAGCTTTCAGGGTTTTCCCGTCGGAATTCCGATGGAATTTCATTCAAACTGTCTTGCCTACACACGGTCACACCAAATTCAGATGGTCAATAACACTGCGTTATACAACACGTTCGACAGCACTATAAAAGGGAAGTTTAATGCCTCTGAGCATGCGTTGAATTGTTTTCCGAGCATGCGTCGGAATTTTATACACACGATCGGAAAATCCAATAGAAAGGTTTTCTGTCGGAAAAATTAAGAACGGGCTCTCAATCCAAAGTCCGCTGGAAATGCCGACAGAAAAAGACCGATGGGCATACACATGGTCGGAAAATCCGATGAAAAGCTCCCATCGGACTGTTTCCATCGGAAATTCCGGCCGTGTGTACGCGGCATAAGAGTAACTTATTTCACAGAGTCAGGGTTCGCTTTCTAAACCATAAAATAATGGCATTGCCTTAGCATTGTGAAAAATTTTCAGAACGCAATGTAGCTTTTTATTATAATAGCAGTACTGTAAACTTGATCTGAATTTTATTGTTTTACACAATATTGCGAGTTTCACTAGCGCACCAAAATCTTTTAATTTTTAACTTTTAATTTTTAATCTTTTAATTTTAACTTTTAATTTTTAACTTTTAATTTTTAATTTTAGTGCCATGATATGCTTTGACTATGCTATGCAGTGACTGTGTATGATTCGCCATAGTGTATGGTGAGGGTTGCAAGAGACGGCGAGCAGAGATCAGGTTGTGGGTGAGTCATCAGAAGTGTACACAGTGCGACTCCCTGAAGCGATGTAAAAAAGCCCAGAGCTGGACCTCTTCCATAATTTCTGTAGTATCAAACAAGGTCATCAGCCTAGTAGCATAGTATATATATATATATATATATATATATATATATGTATATATATATATATATATATATATATATATATATATATATATATGTAGTAATATATAGTAACTTAAAACTGAGTACAACGTGAAAGCCCGGGGCTGATTTACTAAAAAGCTAATTTGCGTGATAGTGTAGTAAATCCAAGATGCTTTTAAACATCCAGCCAGCTTTAAGGAGAACTCCGCTGTGTAGTATTTGATCTTACACTGACACATTACATAAGTCGGATAAACAGCTTTAATCTATGGACACCAAAAGCTGGAAGATCTGACTTATGAAGGGGCCATTTCCTAGGATCCGGTGGGAGTGCTCTGATCTGATGATACCATGCAGGGGGCCGGGCACAGACACAGCATGGCCCTTGCTGGCTTAGTCACAATTGGGCTTATCTAAAGATCTGACAGTGCAGTCTTCATTATAATTGTGCAGACTCACTTATGAAAGATATATATTTGCCCGAGGAAAAGTCAAAGCCGAGAGGCCCCTGAGGTCTGACAGTTGTTGCCCTGTCAAATAGCCTGAAGCTATTATATACTAACGTTACTACCAAACATGAATTAACGATTCCCGATCTGGCTGTCTTTCTGTCCATTTGAACAATGGTTTTGTGCTTATGGGCTTCATTTATCATCATTGGCATCAACCTGATAAAACAGACTTGAAAATCTTCCCTGCCACTCTCTGCTTTGAGGCGAGTCTTCAAATACTTACTGTGACTGCCAGAGCTCTGACTCATGATATGTAAAGAAAAAAAGTCTCAAAAATATATAATTTAATGTTACACAGTAGGTGAGGTTGAAAAAAGTCCATCAAGTCCGACCTATGTGTGTGATTATATGTCAGTATTACCTTGTATATCCCTGTATGTTGTGGCCGTTCAGGTGCTTATATAATAGTTTCTTGAAACTATCGATGCTCCCCGCTGAGACTACTGCCTGTGGAAGGGAATTCCACATCCTTGCCGCTCTTACAGTAAAGAACCCTCTACGTAGTTTAAGGTTAAACCTCTTTTCTTCTAATTTTAAGTGGCCACAAGTCTTGTTAAACTCCCTTCTGCAAAAAAGTTTTATCTCTATTGTGGGGTCACCAGTATGGTATTTGTTTATTGAAATGAGAATAAGTTCAGTGCTCGCAACCTTTCCTCATAATTAATATCCTCCAAACCCTTTATTAGCTTTGTTGCCCTTCTTTGTACTCGCTCCATTTCCAGCACATCCTTCCTGAGCACTGGTGCCCAGAACTGGACAGCATACGCCAGGTGCGGCCGGACCAGAGTCTTGTAGAACAGGAGAATATTATTTAATCCCCCAGAGAACCAAGTGCATGTAGCACTTGGTCCTGTTCAAATACGTTCTACCATTGCTGAGCAGTATGGTTGGACAGTTTGCCACCCCTCCCACCACGATCTCTGATTACACTGCTAGCAAGGAGCCGAATATGTAAGACAGCGCTGGTTTCTGGCAGCAGAGATGCTCTGGAGATCATTGCTACCATTCGCAACAGATCATTCAGCGCTGCAAGGCTGTGTGATCTATCTGCGGCTGCTTGTAAATTCAAAGCCCCGGCTTGTAAATCACACAGCTCCACAGCCCTAAATGATCTTTTACTATTGTAAATGACTAATCAGCATTGCTTGTTCATTTGCAATAGTAAAAGATTATACAGCACTGTGGTACTTTGTGAGCTATCTGCAACTGCTTGTAAATGTACACACAGCACCAGCAGATAACTCACTCAGCCCTGCAGCACTGACTGATCTTTTACAATTACTACTGCTTCTTTTACTATTGAAATGTCAGGGCTGTGTGATGGATCTGCCAGAGCTCTGTATGTTTACTATCAGTCGGTATTGCTATCACACAGTCCCGCAGTGCTAGAGAAGGGGGGGGGGGGCTTAGGGGTGGCTGTACCCCCCCTCCCCTAGGACTGCCCATAATTTGGGTTTCAGACTCAGGTGGAACTACAGCCAGCGTTAAGATAAATAAAGAGGTGCTTTGATCCACAATGGGGCTATCGATCAAAACAGGATCAATTGCTCCATGCACTTGGTCCCCTGAAGGATTCAATAAAAGTTTAAAATTTTCACGATGAGAGTTCTTTAACTCACACCTGGGCTCTACCCATGTAAAGCAACGCAGACGGGTCATTTAACTTCCCCCTTTCCTGTTCTCCGGCACTTAATACTCCCCTTCCCTTGCTCTATTCTACCACCAGGAGTAAAACATACCTCCCAACTTTCTGAGATGGGAATGAGGGAAACCTATTAGCAAAAGTATGCAGGCATAGGACACACACCCCCACCATGCACCCTTAAAGGAGAATTATACAAAAAATTATAATTAAACCCACAAGCGCTTATTTTACCACTTTACCACTATTCCTTTATACTAACTTCTGGAATTTACAAATGCAGCAATTTAGCAAATAGATGAAAGGTTTAGCAATATTAAACACTTTTTGCTGGATAAATAGTGCAATTTATATACAATTATCTAGACCAAGTGAGGGACAAATGAGGAGGGAAGAGGGACTGTTCTAAATCAGGGACAGTCCCTCAAAATCAGGGACAGTTGGGAGCTATGGTAAAAGGAGGAATCGCTATATAAGCTCAAGGTCGTGACTTGCAGCTTATACACAGATGTGATAATGTAGGGAATTATTAGAACTCCTGTTGGGTTTTTACTGCTATCAGGGGCTCTAATAGAAAGATTTATCCTCAATTCCTGCCCTGCTGCCAAAGCTTTCACCAGGAAGTAAAGAAAAATCTGCAACAGACAAACAAAAAAATATATACTACTCTTCCCGTACTCTACATAAGAAAAAAATGTTTTATGTCTGTCTTTATTCGTGTTGGAGATTCCCCCTCACCTTCTGTCTGGTAAAATGTCGTCAACCCTTGAGAGCCCTTTCACACCCATGAATTCGTAATGTGCATAAAAGTGTGTTGACATGTGCACTGAGTTCCAATGAGCCCAACACAGTAAAAAACGCATGGATTTCTGTCTGCCGGGGTACATTGAAATGCAATGCATGTCTTCTATATTGCCTGCTTTGTTTTATGCTGAGGGGACAGTGCATTTGTTTTGGCCTTGTATGTGCATTGAGATGCCATTGAGAATAATTGGCAATGTACTGCACCATGAATACACTGCATGCTATTGTCACACACGTAAACAGGTGTAAAGCTAGCCTAGGAGAACTGTAGACAAATGATAATGTTTTGCCATAAAAGCTGTACATGTTGCATCTGCCCTCCATTTTTGGTTGCCTAGTTTGGTAGAACACATGCGGCTCCACTGAATTTTAGGCAAAATCCAAAAAGCCTTCAAAATCATTTTATACACCAGCCTTTTTTAACCAGGGTGCCTTGAGATTTCTTCAGGGGTGCCTTGGCAAAATTCTTAAACATTCGCCAAAAATTTTATAAAATATGGATGAAAGATGCTTTTTAGTTATACTAATCCACAGGTTTTCATTGTGCACCATTACAACCTTCCAGCTGCTGGCATCCTAATGACCAATGGCATCATCAGTTGATAAGGAGGATGTCAGTCGCCTGCACAGCATCCTTCTATCCCCCTCTCCTGCCCTTCTACATCAGCATTGAAGGTCACAGTAGCTGAGTGATGGAGAAAAAGTGAGGGAGAAGAGAAACATTGGAATACTAGTCAGTACCAGTTTGCAAAAGTGTATTTGTTTTGGAAGAATGACCTCTAATGTTGGGTGTCCTAATTGGATTTGTGAATGTGCTGCATTATCTAAAACTATAATGCTACGTACACACGGCCGGTTTTTCCTACAGAATAAACTGTAGGAAAAACGTTGGAGTTCCGCTGAAACGGACTTGCCTACACACGATCACACCAAAGTCCAATCGTTTAAAATAGGGGGGCGGAAAACACATACGACGGGACTAGAAAAAGGAAGTTCAATAGCCAGTAGCCAATAGCTGCCCTTGCGTCATTTTTGGTCCGTCGGAACAGCATACAGACGAGCATTTTTCACGATAGGAATTGATTTTGGCGGAAAGAATTACAACATGTTCTATTTCTAGGTCCTTCAGAATTTTCGAAAAAAAAGTCCACTGAAGCCCACACACTATATCCGATGAAATTATTCCGTCTGACTTTTTCTGCCGGAAAATCCGACCGTGTGTACACGGCATTAGAATAGCTTTTACATTTTAGAATGGGGTGCCTCGAGACTGACCATATTTTTTAAAGGGTGTCTCGACACTGTCCATAATTTTAAAGGGTGCCTTGAGACTGTCCATCATTTTTAAAGGGTGCCTCAAGGCTGTCCATAATTTTTAAAGGGTGCCTTAAGACTGTCCATCATTTTTAAAGGGTGCCTCGAGATTGTCCATCATTTTTAAAGGGTGTCTTGACTGAAAAAAGGTTGCGAAACACTCCTATACACCATTGAAACAACCATTCACTGTAGACGATTCTGTCCAATGGTCACCCCTACATTTACAACTGCTTGGACAGCCAATCAACACAGAACTTCTGGAAAATGATCTGAAACCCTCCGAGAGGGAACATCTACAGGTCACAGTATGAAAACGAATTACTGGGAACTCATAACCTGATATTATGCTGCAATTTTTATCCTGTTGTTTTCCTCTATTGTTAATGGCAGCTCCTTCGCTCTTCCTTTGTAGCTGTTTTCATAAACGTCCTTCCATTGTGTAGCAAGAGTAAGGTCAATCTGAAAGTTGTACAAAAATAACATGAATGACTTGAGGTTAGATTTAATTACACAAGGTCAGGACCAGCGCTGTGGTGTGAATTTCATGACATATAATATTTACTCTCCTTGATAATCCTTGAAAATGCATTCTGCAACAGCATCTCCGTTCCCATGAATGCCTGACTTAGCTGAATAGAACCATGGTCTATTGTACAGATATACTGACCCCGTATACAAATGTCAGATCCCAGGTCAAGACACAGGTCAGCGCAAAGCTGCCTATTCTATAGATCCAGGGGGAGGGCAAGGAATCTATAATGTGTTTTGTGTTACATGAATCAGATCTCCACAATAAAAAAGAAGATCATCAGTTTATTTCCTCATCACATTTACAGACTCTACTCCCTGTGCTACACCATGGTGCTTTATTGCTCCCTCTAGGTTCAAATCTAAGAGTTGGCCGTCTCATTTAAAAAAAAAAAAAAACAATGCACCCCCTGTGTGACTGATAATCAGTGGTAATCTGAGGAATAAAGGAGGCTGGACAGGCATATGAGAGTTGGTGTCACAGTCAGGGGTCAGGCTCAGAGACCAGTAGCTATAGCAGTAGAGAGGCTTCCACCAACCAGCTGAATACAGTAAATACATCCTGGTGTATGACACAGACGCACCCGAGGTGCAGAGTCTAAGTACTAACTGGTGTTCCCCAGGTCCTCAGGATCACCTCACAAGGAGGTGGGCAAGCAAGGGTCCAGTAGCAGATATAGCAGGCAGGGATCAAGGAGAAGCATAGTCAGTAAGCAAGCCAAAAGTCTGTAACTAGTGGTTGCAGGTTCTGTTCAAGCAGCAGCATAGTCAAGAAACAAGCCAAAAGTCAGTAACAAATGGTAGTGGAGATAAGGACAGCTGCAGTTACGCAAAGGAGCAAGATATCAGCTGGAGAGAGAACAATATTCTGGCAAACAGGAAGTGCAAAGGCATGGCTAAAGTAAGAAGTTCGTGGGAGATGCAAGGAGTTCAAAGTTCACCAGAAACAAGGTACAAGACCAGATTATCTGAGGGTCAAACAGAACGCTGTCCAGCTTCCCAGGTGGCTCAGCAAGGAATGCTACTGCCAGATGCAGCAGAGGTCATGGGTTCAGGTCCTGGTGATGACAGCTGAGGAGTGAAAGCTCTGATGAAGGGGAATGCTGAGCACCCAAAACGTGTTGGCTGACTAGTGTTTTTTTTTTTTACTGCTGTTATTTGTGGGATCAATAAAAAAACACTTTGGGTTCTGGTGACTTTTGTTTGGTGCCCTCTTTGGTTGAAATGCATATAGGTTTCCCAAATTGGGTGACCTCTGTGTTTTGAAAATGGGCCTCTGCTTTATGGAGAGCTGCCAAACACAAGCTATTTGGCCTTATAAGGACTTCTCCTATTATACAGTATATCAGGGATCCGTATTCAACACCTCATCTACTTCTCTCCTTATGATATTTTATCTCAACAGATACAGAATACACCAGCCAGTCTCCTCACTCGCCAACCCCGTCACTGCCATATTACTCCAATGCTAGCTTACAATTAAATGGGGGTATCCCTTAAAATTTGCCTATTTACTTATAAAGCCCAAAATAACTTGGTCTGCAGAGGAGAGGGCTGCGGGATTCAGTCTTAAAGCTGGGAGGAAAACTGCGGGAGGGAAGGATTAGGCAAGTGAAACTGCTTTTTGCTGCTTCCTTGGAGAAAAATTAGCATTTTTGCATATGTGTGAAAAATAGTCTAGCAGCAAAAGTGTTAAAGTAAGCAAAATGTTTTCTTTAGCTTTGGATAGAGTGGTGAGGTTTTTACTGCTGAGTCCTTGTTAGAGAGATTGGCTCTCTGTGGTTGTCCTGATCACCAATGTCCCTGGGAATTAAAATAATGGGTAAATCCAAAGTTTTGAGTTGCCACAACAACAGGAATCAAAGGGAAATCTTCCAATGGGTACACTTGTTCCCCTGACAAGTGTCTAATGCCACGTACACACGGTCGGAATTTCCAATGGAAACAGTCCGATGGGAGCTTTTCATTGGATTTTCCGACCGTGTGTATGCCCATCGGTATTTTTCTGTCGGAATTTCCGACGGACTTTGGATTGAGAGCCTGTTCTTAATTTTTCCGACGGAAAACCTTTCTATCGGATTTTCCAATTGTGTGTATGCAATTCCGACACGCAAAATTCAGACGCATGCTCGGAAACAGTTTGACGCATGCTCGGAAGCATTAAACTTCCCTTTTATAGTGTCGTTGAATGTGTTGTATGCCGCAGTGTTATTGACCATCGGAATTTGGTGTGACCGTGTGTAGGCAAGACAGTTTGAGTGAAATTCCGTCGGAATTCCAACAAGAAAACCATCAGATCTTTTTCCGACGAGAATTCCGACCGCGTGTATGTGGCATAAGAGTGGATATCCCTCATATATACTTTAGAGACCCTGTAATATGCCCTTAATCAGCAGGGTGACAGGGCCTCTTAAACCCTCCCTGCCCCCTCCCAGAGGCCCTTTAACTGGGTCTTAAAGTGCAAAAAGTAAAAAAACTGTGAACAGGAAGGCTTTTTATTGCAGAGATGCAACTTATCTTCTGCAATAGAGTACACTTACCTGCCTATTCACAATCCTCTGCGTAATGTACACGAATCTGTACATGTGCAGCTCAGTTTACATTCCGGCACACTGGAGTGACATCATCCTGCACTGGCCAAACAAAATGGCTAAAGACTGGCACCCGGAAGAAGCTGGGGAGAGGATGGTGGCGAGGGACCTAGTTGGAACTACAGCTAACC
Organism: Lithobates sylvaticus; assembly: GCA_028564925.1. NCBI lineage: Eukaryota > Metazoa > Chordata > Amphibia > Anura > Ranidae > Lithobates > Lithobates sylvaticus. The sequence continues at coordinate 34,328,956 of CM053035.1, read as the reverse complement.
ATAGATGGTTTGAACCTTGGCCAGTTCAACAGGGACCGGATGAGAGTCGAACCATGTATGGCCAGGCTGAATGTACCCAAGTCGATCAACTTGGGTACAATCAGCCTATCAGATTTTACATGTGATTATTGCTAGCGGCTATTATAGCAATCACTGTGTTCTCCCAGTGGGGGGGTGGCTTCCCCTGCTGGGAGAACACAATGGCTCAGAGGGAGGATTTACCCCAAATCCGTGATTTTCTATGGCTGGCCTAGGGTAAGTACTGTATGTATGTATGCCTTTAGTTACGCTTTAATGCCAGAAGGTGGGATGGAGTGTCCAATCACACGATGAAGGCTGTCACAGTGCCCACATGATCAGTCGCCTTTTCTGCTGGCTTCCAATCATAAACAGAGTTACCTGTGATAGCTTGGTTGGCTGGGAGCACTCTCAGCACAGAAACCTTGGATGCCATAGACACATAGATGCAGGGAGTTGGCATTAAGAACCCCCCACACCCTCCCTTCCCCTGAACATATGGTTACTTGTTCAGCAAGATGTTAAAGCCTCAGAAAAATCATCATGTGATTATTTCATCATTGTCACCAAACTAATTTGACCCATTGTACACTACTCGAGCTTTTACGTAAGCAGTTCTGTATTCATGAAGGCCTTTGCCATTGGCGTCACCAGCAATTTTGTTAATAAGTTATTGATCTGAACGCCCCCCTGAGCTCATTAACATGACGGATATGCTAAGGTCTAATTTCTTTGCAGTTTCCAGTGTCCGTTATTCCCCTAAGTGCCATTTGTTGACTTTTGTAGACAAGCCGCTGTGTCACCTTGTTTTAAGTTGGTCCCCAAATTCTCTTCCCTGTTGGTGCTCTGACAGGCCTGTAATTACAGCTCACTGCATGCTGTGACATAATGGGTTTTGTTATGATATATTGTGAAATGTTCTGCCTGCTTTTGATCTATTTTGACAGTGTGTATCATAGGATAATTCGCTGTGGCAGGCTGTGGTACGTGGTAGTATTGGGGGATTTACAGTGAAGTGTTGTGACAGGGGTCCCGGGGGTACAATTAGGGAAGGGCATGGAGGTGGCTGCCCGGGATACAGAGAAGACAGGGCTCAGTAGGAAAATAAAGAGATAAATAGTGCAGACTAATTATGAGTCTGAATGTGAATTTAGGCTTTTCTCAATCCCAAAGTAGCCTTTCTCACCTTTTTGTAACATGAAGGAACCCTTTTCAGATTCAGGGAAACCCGGCTAATAATTACTATATCTACAGCTCAATGTACATGATGCTCAATGGGAAGAAGGTTTCTTACATTGGTTGTCAGAGGGAAGAATGCTCTTTACATTGGTTGTCAGAGGGAAGAATGCCATTTACATTAGAGATCAGTGGGAAGAATGCCATTTACATTGGGGATCAGTTGGGAAGAATGCCATTTACATTGGATATCAGTGGGAAGAATGCCATTTACATTGGAGATCAGTGGGAAGAATGCCATTTACATTGGAGATCAGTGGGAAGAATGCCATTTACATTGGAGATCAGTTGGAAGAATGCCATTTACATTAGAGATCAGTGGGAAGAATGCCATTTACATTGGAGATCAGTTGGAAGAATGTCATTTACATTGGAGATCAGTTGGAAGAATGCCATTTACATTGGAGATCAGTGGGAAGAATGCCATTTACATTGGAGATCAGTTGGAAGAATGCTCCTCACACTGGTGGTCATTTTGAAGATTGCTTCTTACATTTGTGATCAGTCGGGAGAATGCCATTTACATTGGAGATCAGTGGGAAGAATGCTCCTCACACTGGTGGTCATTGGGAAGATTGCTTCTTACATTTGTGATCATTCGGGAGAATGCCATTTACATTGGTGATCAGTGGGAAGAACGCTTCTTTCTTTTCAGGTCAGTGGGAAGAATGCTCCTTACATTTGTGGTCCGTGGGAGGAATGCTCCTTGCATCGGTGATCAGTTGGAAGAATGCCTCTTACATTAGAAGTCAGTGGGAAGAATGCCCCTTACATTGGAGGTCAGCCTTTTTAACATGAAGGAAACCTTTTCAGACTCAGGGAACCCCTGCTAATAATTACTATATCTACAGCTCACTGTACATTAGTGTAATGCTCACTGGGAAGAAGGTTCCTTACATTAGTTGTCAGTTGTCAGTGGGAAGAATGCTCCTTACATTTGTGATCAATTGGAAGAATGCCTCTTACATTAGAAGGCAGTGGGAAGAATGCCCCTTACATTGGAGGTCAACCTTTTTATCAAGAAGGAACCCTTCTCAGACTCAAGGAAACCATGTTAATAATTACTATGTCTACAGCTCACTGTACATGAGTGTAATGCTCACTGGGAAGAAGGTTCCTTACATTGGTTGTCAGTGGGAAGAATGCTCCTTACATTTGTGATTAGTGGGAAGAATGCCATTTACATTGGTGGTCAGTGGGAAGAACGTTCCTTTCCTTTCAGGTCAGTGGGAAGAATGCCCCTTATATTGGAGGTCAACCTTTTTAACATGAAGGAACCCTTCTCAGACTCAAGGAAACCACGTTAATAATTACTATGTCTACAGCTCACTGTACATGAGTGTAATGCTCACTGGGAAGAAGGTTCCTTACATTGGTTGTCAGTGGGAAGAATGCTCCTTACATTTGTGGTCTGTGGGAGAAACGCTCTTTGAATTGGTGATCAGTTAAAAAAATGCGCCTTACATTGGCAGTCAGTGGGAAGAATGGCCCTTACATTAGTGGTCAGTGAGAAGCATGTTTCTTACATTGGCTGTCTGTAGGAAAATGTCCCTTATATTTGTGGTCAGTGGAAAGAATGCCTTTTACATTAGTGGTCAGTGGGAGGAATGTTTCTTACATTGGTGGTCAGTGGTAAGAATGCTCCTTACATTGGTGGTCAATGAGAAGAATGTTCCCTACATTGGTTGTCTGTAGGAAAAAGTCTCCTTACAACTATGGTCAGTTGGAAGAATTATTTTTATATTTGTGGTCATTGGGAAGAATGCTTCTTACATCTATGGTCAGTGAGAAGAACGCTCCTTATATTGGTGGTCAGTGGTAAGAATGCCCCTTACATTGGTGGTCAATGTGAGGAATGTTCCTTACATTGGTTGTCTGTGGGAAAAATCCTCCTTACATTTGATGTCAGTGGGAAGAATGTTCCTAAAGCCCCATACACACGGTCGGACTTTTTCATCAATTTGGTCCGATCGGACAAGGTTGTTGAAAAATCAGACCGTGTGTATGCACCATCGGACAGTGTTCGTCGGTTTGTCCGTCGGACAAAGTCTTATCTCCTGCTGGAAAGATTTGCCGTCAACCCGGTCCGATCACACCAAATCCGATCGTGTGTACGGTTGTCCGACCGGACAAAGTGCTACGCATGCTCAGATCACATTACAAGACCAAAGCTATTGGCTACTAGCCTCTACGTAGTCCCGTCGTAGGCAACAAACGTCACCACGTTCAGAATGATCGGATTTTCCGACAACTTTGTCCGACCGTGTGTACGCAAAACCAACATCGGACAAAGTATGACGGACATGGTCCGACGGACCTGGTCTGCGGATTGTCCGACCGTGTGTATGGGGCTTTACATTTGTGGTAATTAGGAAGAACCCCCCCCCCCCCCCCCCCCCCTCCTTACTGATAGCTAAAAAGATCATCAGTGTCAGCAGTTACTTATCTAAGTGGCAGAAATTCCTCACTGTTCCAGGAACCACTAGCAACTTCTGGAAGAACCCTAGGAATCCAAAGTATATCTAAATCCTAAAGTTTTCTGGAATTTGTTTTCAATACCCTGACGGGTACTGTCTGTGTCTCTTAGGGGGATTTCCCTTCCATTTCCTGTCCTGGAGACACAAATGGATGACCACAGAAATCCTATCGCAGCCATCTGTCTGCAACAGTAAAATAATGGATTTCATGTCACTTGCTGCCCCAGTGACAATTATCATCAGGACAAAATCGAGAGGGTGAATCTCATCGGAAAAAAATATTTCCGTACCTGTACCTTTGACACCTTGTAGGAGGGAGCTCAGCCATCTGTGATACCATGGAATACTTACTAAGGTCCTAGTTTCGGGAACAGATTCAAAGTACAAAAAAGGACATAAAAACACCAAATGTCTCTAGTTTCACTGATGATTTGGAGACACACAGGTTCCCTATCTCATGGTGAGGGACCTTACATTTCAGAGGCACATAGTTCTCCTTTCTCAAGGTGATAGTGCAAATGTTTCAGAGGCACACTGGTCCCCTTTCCCAAGATGACAACACCAACGTTTTGGAGACACACAGTGCTCCTTTCTCATGGTGACAGTGCTGGGGTTTTTGAGACACACAGGTCCTCTTTTCAATGTAACAGCACTGACATTTTGGAGACACGCAAGTCACCTTCTAAAGGTGACAATGCAGACATTTCAGAGACACACAAGTCCCCTTTCACAAAGTGACAGCGCCTATGTTTTTCGGAGACACACAGGTCCATTATCCTAAGGTGACAGTGGCTATATTTCAGAGACAAAAAAGTCCTCTTTACAAAGGTGACAGTGGCAATAGACACATAGTTTCCCTTTGTCAAGGTGGCAGCACCAATGCTTCAGACCAACACAGGTCTCCTTTCTCAAGGAGACAACCCAGTAAGGACCGGAATTTAATGCACTGCAAGGAAATGTCATGCAGGTCCGCCCATGACAGTGTGTCAGGTTACACAGCAAGCAGGAGTGAGTTAACAATTTTAGGGGTGGGCAGCTGGGAGAGCTGGGAGGAGCGGCCATATAAAAGAGAGGGGCGGAGCCGGGAGGTCAGTGCGGGAAAGACAGAGCACGAGGAGGCAGGTTTTTCCCCACCCACCCTCCCCTTTTTTATAGGTATGTGATGGCATGTATTAATGTTTTCATTGTCGTTTCAGGTCTTTGGAAGAATTCTCTTTTCGTCATGACAGCTGGGGGGGTTGGCGTTAGTTGTTTGTTGGTCAGTGACGGCAGCAGTTATACTGGTGGTAAGTGGGTGGGGGGCTCATCAATAGATGGCCCCTCCTTGTTACATCAAACGTTGTTGATGTCCAATGGTTTTGTGCACTGCGGGTATGTTGGTTATCGGGCGGTACGGTAGAGACCCATTGGTTTCTTTAGCCCGCAGTGCCCCCTTGTGTTGATATCAGTTGATATCAGGTTGTGTGATAAGCACTTAGCTCCGTCACTGACCAACATGGATATAGGGGTTTAACCTGTTTTGTTTTGTTTTCAGCAAGGGGTCTGAAAGTGTTTATTGTTTATTGTTATTGTTATTTATGTTTTATTTTCTAATAAGAAACTGGAGTTCTTATTATTGGTTATTTAAATAAATTAGCTGTTATGGCCATTTTACTCCATAACCGGTGTGGTCTCTCATTTATTAATTAAGTTAAGTTTATGGGGTTTTATGGTTACAGCTAAGGGGTTTTATCGTGACTACACTAGTCAAGAGGTTTCAAAGACGCACAAAGTGACAAACCTTTTTCTGTCGCAATAAGCAATATAAACCCAACAGGGTTTTTAGTACCGTACTTCCCCACTCTATTCAAACCAAAAAAAAAAATAGTTTTAGCTTTAACAAAACTTTAGAACGGAATTAAACTTCAACGTTTATTTTGTTTTAAATAGGCCCTCAGAATGTTAAAACCATAATGTGCTAGTATGCATTAGCACATTATGGCAGACTTACCTGTCATACAAAGCCCTCCATCGCTCCAGCTGGTCCCGGGGGCTTCCATCTTCTCCTGGTCTTCCTTCTGGGTTCTCTCTCTGGGCCATGATGACGCCACTCCCGCACATGCCTGTAAGAGTCACTTCATTACACCACAGAATGGTGCTGCAAATGTACTCTGAGCTGTGCTCATGCACACCTCAGCGAACGTTGCCGTTGACAGGCAGGGAGAAGCATTTATGACAGGAGATGGCTTGGGTCTCTTCTGTCATAAAAAGTCTGTCAGTGTTTTTTTTTTATAAAACTGAAGTTTAAGTTTAATACTGCTTTAAATGGTTAGTTTATCTTTACCAAAAGACTGTCTATGCAGATAAGGGACATCTGTAGATAAAAACAAAGTTTACATTTCCGGCTAATGTTGAATAATGCCCTTCCTATAGGTGTAGGCCATTTACATACCTCATGAAGCCTGACTGGAAAACTCCCAGGATGTTGCTAGGAGAGGCCCAACTCTAATGCCCCATACACACGAGTGTAAATTCCACCAGCAAAAGTCAGATGTAAGCTTTTGGTCCGAAAATGCGACTGTGTGTATGCTCCATCTGACTTTTGCTGCAGAATTCCAGCCAGCAAAAGATTGAGAGCATTTTTTTTTATTTTTCGGTCAGAAAAAGTTCCGATCGGAAATTCAGATTGTACCAATTCCGACGCGAAAAATTCCTACGCATGCTCGGAAACAATTCAACGCATGCTCGGAAGCATTGAACTTTATTTTCTCGGCTCGTCGTAGTGTGGTACGTCACCACGCTGTTGATGGTCGAAAGATCAGTGAACTTTTGTGTGACCGTGTGTATGCAAGCCAAGCTTCAGCGGAATTCCGTCAGAAAAACCATCCAAGATTTTTCCGACGGAAATTTGTACGCGGCATTACTGTCCATTACCACAGGAGCGAGCTTTTAAATGCTGAGCTCAGAGCTACTGCGCCATTCGAGAGAAAGCACATGCGAGTGGGTTTGAATTAGAGAAAGAACTTGCTCCTCTAATAGTGGAGGTGAACAGTAATGGCTAGACCTCTCTTAGCAATGTCCTAGGAGTTTTTCAGTCAGGTTTCATAAGTTATGTAAATGGCCTAAACCTATAGCAAGGGCATCATTCAATGCTGGTCAGAGCGACACACTTTGTTTTTACCTACAGTCACCCCTTACCTGCATAAGCAGTTTTTTTGGTAAAGGTGAACACTGCTTTTAAATGTTAATCAGAATTAGCATTGACCTTCATGGAAATTCAGTCAATCGACAATTAAAAGATAAAATGCTTATTTACCTCTTACTAGGGTTGCCACCTTGGTGGTATTTTGCTGGTAAAAATGGGACTTGTTGCTTATGTTGTTAATAGGAAGAAGACTAGAAGGCCAGTGTTAGTCTGAGTTCACACTTGTGTGATTTTAGACACTCTGTGCTCTGTGCAGATCACATGCGATGTCTGTTTGATGCGAAAATGGTGCAGGACCCTTTTTTTGGTCCGCATTGGAATTGGATCGCATGGGTGTTCACACCTATGCAATCTGATTCCTGCACCAATTTACAGTTCGCACTGCGATCTGTGAACCGATCTAGGGGGTGTCATTAACTTTGAATTGACACCTGCAGCAGTTTGCAGATGTCAGTGTGAACCGCCGGCAGGTGACATGCGATGCGGGAACCTGCACTGGAATCGTGTCAGTTCCCGCTTCACATATATGTGAACCGACACTTATTCCCAGAAAAAGTGACAATTTAACTCCTAACCATGGCTGCGGCCTGCCCTCTCAGTTTATATTCACTTGTAAAGTCTTATTTGCACTGGCATCACCTGCACAGTTGATTACCTCAGATTTCAAATGGCCATTTCTGAGGCAGAAGGTACTTATGAGATGGTCCTGCATAAGTATATAAAGACCCTGAGCGCAGTCACAGGAGGAGGAAGATTCAATCCACAGGATGTAAACAATGTGGTAGGCCAAGAATGCGAAGTTCAGGTAATTAAGCGGGTGGGTAGTTTAAGCTGATGTAGTACGGTACGTATTCTTTTCTTTGAAAGTATACCTAACCTTTAAATCCCAGTTACAGCCAAAATATATAATTTTTCCTTTCATATGCTTTGCTCCTGTACTGCAGGATGTAAACAATGCAGTAGGCTGAGAGGGTGTGAAATTCAGTAAAGTGGATGGGTAGTTTCGGGGGTAGGGGTAGGGTATGTATTCTTTTCTTTGAGAGTATACCTAACATTTAAAGCCCAATTCCAGCCACAATTTATATTTTTTACTTTCATATGCTATGCTCCTAGACTGCAGAATGTAAACAGTGTGGGGGGGGGGGGGGTTAAGGTAGGTATTCTTTTCTTTGAAAGTATAGCTAACCTTTAAAGCTCAGTTCCCGCCAAAATGTATAATTTTTCCTTTTTTATGCTTTGCTTTTGGACTGCAGGATGTAAACAATGCGGTAGGCAAAGGGTGTGAATTCAGGTAAGTATGCAGGTGGGTAGTTTAAGCTGGGAGGGTAGGGTACATATTCTTTTCTTAAGAAAGTATTCCTAACCTTTAAAGCCCAGTTCCCACCAAATTTAATATATTTTCCTTTCATAGGCTATGCTCCTGGACTGTAGGATGTAAACAATGTGGTAGGCCGAGGTTGTGAAATTCAGGTAAGTAAGCGATAGTGGGTAGTTTAGGCTGGGGGTCGGTACGGTATGTATAGTTTCTCTTAAGGTAAACCTAACCTTTAAAGTCCAATTTCAGCCAAAATTTAAATTTTTCCTTTCATAGGCTATGTTCATAGGCTATGTTCCTGGACTACAGGATGTAAACAATGCGGTAGGCCGAGGGTGTGAAATTCATGTAAATAAGTGGGTGGGTAGTTTAGGCTGGGGGAAGGGTAGGGTAAGTACATTTTCTCTGAAAGTATACCTAACCTTTTAAAGCCCGATTCCAGCCAACACTTGTTTTCATGGGTATATTCTAAATAATATACATTAAATTCACCAAATGGCCCAGAGTGTTTAGGCAGCAGGACGACTCTTAAAATATCTTCAGTAATAGAATATTTACCTCATTGGGCCTTGTTCATAAAAAAGCGCAGAAAGGAAAATGTAAGCGTTGCCATAGCAATTGATCAGATGTTACCGTTCCTTCTCTCTCTCGCTGCTCTGTTAGTATGAAATGCACAGACTCTTACTGGTTGCTATGGGCAACACTGAGTTTGCTGTCTCTTCCTGGAGAAAATACCAGCCTTACATTTTATTTTTTGTTTAATGTGGAGCTGTTCACAAAAATAGTCCTATTCTTTGTCACATCTTGTTTGATTTTTATGGTCAGCACCTCTATTTTTCCTAGTGTTTTCTTTGCTCCAGATTGGAGCCCAGGTCGTGTTTTCAGATATATATTTTCTCAGGTAAACTCACTTAGTCCAGTGATCATGGCCTGTTCTCTTGTCATAGGAAATGTGAATTTCTAAGTTCTTGCGCTATAAAGTCTGTAAGGAGGACATGCTTAATAGGTATTGGCAGCTGTAAACCATCCATGGGACAAGGACACCCAGACAAAGTCCAAGCAGGTCTGTCCAGCACTTTTATTTAGCAAGGTGCAAACAAGCAATTCGGGTTTTGTACAGTAGGTTCATAGAAGAAACATGCAAAACATCTGCTCGTCTGAGCCATTAAAAACCCAAGGTTCAATCCCCACTAACAGAGTGGCCCCTAATGGGTTACCCAAAACAAACAGGCAGCACCTGCACCTTTTTAGTATTCTGACAGCACTCAACCTTTTCACCCAGCAGCAGGCGCCTTTAAGAGACGTCTAGTCGTGCCCCCTCTTCAGAGGGCATTTGACAGACGGTGAGGAGGTATGTTGCCTCCTTACTGCCTGTTTTAACCCCTACAAACCCACACCACAGTGCAACAAAATTGCACAGTGGTTATGGTGCAGCCCTATTCCATTGAATGGGTTACGTTTGGCGGGTGGTACTGCACACCAAACTTGACAGGAGGGATAATTTTTACAATGCATTGCAGACACATCATGTGTACTCCCCAATCTGCTGCATTTTTAAGGGGGAGCAGTTGGGAAATGGGAGCTGCTCAACCACGTATTTTTATAGCCCCCCAACCACAAGTGTAAACTTAGCCCAAAAGAGAGCCCTGGACATAAGTTGGTCACATATACAAAGGCCCAAAGTCAGATCTTTTTTTTTTTTTTTGCAGGCTAGCTGGTGAATGTACTGGAAATGTTTTTGTTTGTTATAGTGGACAGCTGAGACTAATGACGAGGTCTGGCTACCAGGTAAGATGTGGACCTAGAAATGGAGGCTTTATTCCGCCCTCTACAAAGTCTCTAGGCTCCTGGATCCAAAACAGATGTGAGGAAGCGGGAAGATTAACTTCGAGACCTTGGGGTTGATTATCCTATTAGTATAGTCATTTCTGGTGGTATTTGGACAGAGTGTCCAGGTTGGCAGTTTATCAATGCCACAAATTTCCAGTTTCCTTGGCTTGTGACTGAATGGATCTGGTGCTTTAATCTTAGGCCTGATTCACACCTATGCATTTAACATGGTTTCCTATGGGACACGTTCTGTAGTGCAAATCTGCAAAATGCAAAAAGCACTAAAAATGCATAGGTGTGAATCCAGCCTTAGATCTATTCAGAGCTCATTAAAATTGAGGAAACAACTAAGGGCTCTTTCACACGGGGCGGATCAGTGCTGATCCGCCCCGTGGATAGCCGCTTGCTCAGCGGGGATCGCCGGAGCGATCTCCGCTGAGCAGGAAGATGACAGGTCCGTCGCTGCACTCCGCGCAGGGACGGACCTGTCAGAGCTCCGCTCTCCCCTATGGGAGATCGGGTGACGACGGACCGTAGAGTCCGTCGTCATCCGATCCGCTCTGCAGACGGATGAAAAAATTGGGTTTTCCTCCATCTGCAGAAACGGAGCATAGCGGGCACGGACGAGAGCGGGTGTCAGCGGATGCTCATCCGCTGACACCCGCTATCCCATAGGGATACATGTATGTCCGTTTTTCATCCGAAAACTGAGGGATGAAAAACGGACATACGGTCCGTCCGTGTGAAAGAGCCCTTAGTTTGTTTCCTCCATAGCAGTCAGTAAATCTGGAGCCTGGGTAGTGAACACAATAAATATGCATATAATATTGTGATTGAAACTCAGAGATTATAGGATCACTTTCCAAGCAACATATCTGGCACTGTCAGTCAGTCTCTCAAATCAGAATGTTGTGCACCAGGCTTTCTGTTTTACCCCAGAGGAACCCCTAAAATAATTTTCAGGCCTCAGGGAACCCTTAGGCCCCTTTCACACTGGGGCGGTTTGCAGGCGTTATTGCGCTAAAAATAGCGCCTGCAAACCTACCCGAAACAACTGTTGCTGTGTCTTCAGTGTGACCGCCAGCGCCCCCACCGCTCCAGTGTGAAAGTAGCCTTACTGAAACCAGTTTATCTGGGGTCAATTGGAAAAATGCCCCTTATATAGGTGGACAGTAGGAAGAATGCACCCCTTACAGCGTTGGTCAGAATTCCATCTTTAAAGACAGATAAAAAAATAGTTGATGTCATGCTGCTGGCTTTGCCAAGTGGTGTTGGCCCTGCAACTATGCAAGCACCATCAAATGGAGGTCAATCAGCCACAGATCAAAGAACCCTCAGCGGTCTCAGATAGAATGTCGCCTGCCTTTGCGCTGGACAGGGGAAGCAGGAGATGTCCCCTGTCACCACTGCTCTTCTTCTTTGCAATTGAACCTTTGGCTGCCCTAGTGCGTGCCGATCCGCTCATCACCAGCTTTAAATATGGTGGGTTGCATTAGAAGATCATGCTCTACACCGACGACATGTTATTGTTCTTGGGAGATACTTCATCATTTTTATCCAGGGTTATGTCCATCCATTAGCTCTGATTTTGGGCAGTACTTTGGCCTCACTATAAATTGGACTTAGTTGTGTTGATGTTGTTGAATGATGCGCCTGGACCATCAGGATCACTCCCATACTCCTTCCCGATAGCGACCTCCTTTAAAACCACTTCCGGACCACCGCACGCCGATGTACGTTCCTAATTTGAGGAGGATATCTTTGTTATGGCCGCAGCTAGCTGCCACAACCCCGGTATCCCTGTGTTCAGCCTGCGGTCCGGTACAAGATAAAAGTGGTCTCTGTGGTAGATTCGCTGCAAGATCACTTTTATTGGTGGCGGGAGAGGGGTCCCCCCTCCCACCTCGATTTGGTGCCCTCCGCCGCTTTTCCCACCGCATGGAGACGAGTGAGAGAAAGATGGCACCCACTCATCTCCATGATATTGCAGGGCGGAAGCAACGTCAAAACGCCACTTCCGCCCATAGCTCTTAAAGGGCCATTTTTTTATTTATTTTTTAAATGCCCAAACCCCGGTATGCCACAACCCTGGTATCCCCATGTTCAGTCGGCGGTCCGGTACAAGATAAAAGTGGTCTCTGCGGCGGATTCGCTGCAAGATCACTTTTATTGGCGGCGGGAGAGGGGTCCCCCCCTCCCGCCGCAATTTGGTGCCCTCCGCCGCTTACCTGAGCCTTCGGCATCAGCGGATATGATCGGATCTTTCCCGTGGCTGTGCATGGAGAAGAGTGAGAGAAAGATGGCACCCACCCATCTCCATGATATTGCAGGGTGGAAGCGACGTCAAAATTATAAATTTTTTTATTGCATTTTAGTGTAAATATGAGATCCGAGGTCTTTTTGACCCCAGATCTCATATTTAAGAAGTCCTGTCATGCTTTTTTTTTTCTATTACAAGGGATGTTTACATTCCTTGTAATAGGAATAAAAGTGACACCATTTTTACTTTATTTTTTTAAAACAGTGTAAAAATCTAAAATCAAAGGTAAAATAAATAAGAAAAAAATAAATAAAAATTTTAAACGTGCCCTGCTCGCGTGCAGAAGCGAACACATACACGAGTAGCGCCTGCATATGAAAACAGTGTTCAAACCACACATGTGAGGTATTGCCGCGATCCGTAGAGCGAGAGCAATAATTCTAGCCCTAGAACTCCTCTGTAATGCAAAACATGCAACCTGTAGAATTTTTTAAATGTCACCTATGGAGATTTTTAGGGGAAAAGTTTGTCGCCATTCCACGAGTGGGCCCCAATTTGAAGCGTGACATGTTGGTAATCAATTTACTCAGCGTAAAATTATCTTTCACAATATAAAAAAAATAGGGCTAACTTTACTGTTGTCTTATTTTTTCATTTAAAAAAGTGTATTTTTTTCAAAAAAAAGTGCGCTTGTAAGACCACTACGCAAATACGGTGTGACAGAAAGTATTGCAACGACTGCCATTTTATTCTCCAGAGTGTTAGAAAAAAATGTATAATGTTTGTGGGTAATTTTCTAGCAAAAAATTATGTTTTTAACTTGTAAACAACACATCTAAAAAAGATGCCCGGTCTTAAAGTGGTTAAATATTTAGGCATTCAGATTTCCCCGACACTTACGGATTATTGCCGTCTCAGTGGAACCTGTCCTGTTAAACCTCTGTATGGTCTTGGCCACCATGCTGCAGTTCAGTTTCAGGGTATCGGCAATCTTCTTATAGCCTAGACCATCTTTATGTAGAGCAACAATTCTTTTTTTCAGATCCTCAGAGAGTTCTTTGCCATGAGGTGCCATGTTGAACTTCCATTGACCAGTATGAGGGAGTGAGAGCGATAACACCAAATTTAACACACCTGCTGCCCATTCACACCTGAGACCTTGTAACACTAACGAGTCACATGACACCGGGGAGGGAAAATTACTAATTGGGCCCAATTTGGACATTTTCACTTAGGGGTGTATTTTGCCAGCGGTTTAGACATTAATGGCTGTGTGTTGAGTTATTTTGAGGGGACAGCAAATTTACACTGTTATACAAGCTGTACACTCACTACTTTACATTGTAGCAAAGTGTCATTTCTTCAGTGTTGTCACATGAAAAGATATAATAAAATATTTTTACATAATTAAAAATGTGAGGGGTGTACTCACTTTTGTGAGATACTGTATATATCTATATATATATATATATATATATATATATATATATATATATATATATATATATATATATATATATATATATGTGTGTGTGTGTGTGTATATATACCGTGTTTCCCCGAAAATAAGACATCCTCCGAAAATAAGACCTACTTACAGTTTTGCCTCGCGTTGTAATATAAGGCATCCCCCCCGATAATAAGACCTCCCCGATAATAAGACCTCCCCGATAATAAGACCTCCCCGATAATAAGGCATCCACCGATAATACGGCATCCACCGAACATACCGTAAGGTACCCCCCGAACATAAGGCATCTGACTCTAGACTCTCGTACGGTAGCGGCAGGCACCGCCGCACAGCTCACTGATTGGCCGCAGCTGTTCAGGCAGTGCGAGGTCTCTTCAAATCAGTGAGCTGCGGCGGGCTCTCTGGATGACGAGCGACGTCCCTGATGTTGCGCAGGGGAACGTCGCACGTCAGAGAGCCCGTGCCGCCGCTGCCAGACACAGGAGTCGGGAGTCGGGCACATTGGAGACACAGGAGTCGGGCACATTGTGTGTTATCTCGCCGCCACAGGGTTGACTGAGGTGTGGGGGGGATGTCTGGTGAAGGTGGGAGGGGGGAGAGACTAAACTGTCCACTGGCACAGGGGTGGGGGGAGGGGGGCTTAAAATGACACATGGTGGATTTGAGGGGGGGGGGGGGAATCAAATCGGCACAGGAGGATCAGAAAGGGGGAATCAAAATGGCACAGGAGGTTCTAAAATGGTAATCCCCCCCTCTGATTCAAATAAGACATCCCCTGAAAATAAGACCTAGCGCATCTTTGGGAGCAAAAATTAATATAAGACACTGTCTTATTTTCGGGGAAACAGGGTAAATAGATAGATAGATAGACATACGGAGGAAGCCTTGGTTGTCACCCAGGCTTGACTTCAAACATATCTGCCTTTGATAATTTTCATAACATGGGGACTGGTGGGATTAGTAGATGCGGAAGGAAGATGAGATCAGAATGCTTTCATTTCAGCTCACAGGAAGTTCACAAGGACACTGCATTTTTGGCAAGATCAACGGGCATTTTTTGTACTTGCTTAAAATGTTTCTAGCCTAAATAAAAAAAAAGAATACAATCACCACATTTTAGGATTGGTAAACTGATATATAATACAGATTTGCTTTGGGGATTATTTATCCTTTAAGGTAATGGTCTCCAAATTGCGGCCCGTGGGCCGGTGGGGCACTATTCCACCAACTCACACCAATGATGGAACACCATTCCCCCAACTGACACCATCAATGGAACACTGTTTCTCCCATTAAAACCAATGATGGGGCACTAATGCCGCATCATTTTCTACTCCTACTGGCCACAGTTTGCCCCCCTCCCCCTAAAACCTGAAGGACAGTGAACTAGCCCTGTGCTTAGAAAGTTTGGAGACCCCCTGCTTTAAGGTATACTATAAGCAGGCATCTATACATTATTTCCAGGAACACCTAAACTCAGGGTGCTCTATTGAGGAAAGAATTGGCATGGTTGCACTCCCCCCCCCCCCCCTCTATCGGTCACCAAATGTTTAGTCCTTGATTGGCTGATGAGGATATAAGGATGGGAAGTGGTTAAATGGTCTCCAAACTACGGCCGGGGGCCGGTGGGGCACTATTCCACCAACTCACACCAATGATAGGGCACTATTCTACCAACTTACACCAATGATGGAGCACCATTCCCCCAACTGACACCATCAATGGGACACTGTTTCTCCCATTAAAACCAATGATGGGGCACTAATGCCGGGTCATTTTCTACTCCTACTGGCCACAGTTCGCCCCCCCCCCCCCCCCTAAAACCTGAAGGACAGTGAACTAGCCCTGTGCTTAGAAAGTTTGGAGCCCCCCTGCTTTAAGGTATACTATAAGCAGGCATCTATACATTATTTCCAGGAACACCTAAACTCAGGGTGCTCTATTGAGGAAAGAATTGGCATGGTTGCACTCCCCCCCCCCCCTCTATCGGTCACCAAATGTTTAGTCCTTGATTGGCTGATAAGGGTATAAGGATGGGAAGTGGTTAAATGGTCTCCAAACTGCGGCCCGGGGGCCGGTGGGGCACTATTCCACCAACACACACCAATGATAGGGCACTATTCTACCAACTTACACCAATGATAGAGCACCATTTCACCAACTGACACCATCAATGGGACAGTTTCTCCCATTAAAACCAATGATGGGGCACTAATGCCGGGTCATTTTCTACTCCTACTGGCCACAGTTCGCCCCCCCTAAAACCTGAAGGACAGTGAACTATCCCTGTGCTTAGAAAGTTTGGAGACCCCCTGCTTTAAGGTATACTATAAGCAGGCATCTATACATTATTTCCAGGAACACCTAAACTCAGGGTGCTCTATTGAGGAAAGAATTGGCATGGTTGCACTCCCCCCCCCCCCTCTATCGGTCACCAAATGTTTAGTGCTTCATTGGTTGATAAGGAAGCATTGGGGCACAAGGGGGTAGGCCAGAGCATGGCCATAACTTGGATGTGCCTGCTGGAAGGACCCAGGAACAGTATTCTTTACTAGCACACCTCCTTTTTGTAAAGGAAAGATTTACTGATTCAGTATTATTGAGTCAGCATTAGAGTCATTACACAGTTGGGAATTGTATGATGCCTATAATGCTGACTAAGTAATTCTTTCCTTCATATAACAGGGGTGTGCTGGTGAAGAATACGGTTTAATAGTGCCATTGATCTTGTAACTTGACTATCCTATGCCTACTAAGTGACTTAAGAGCCGTACCGCATAATACGGCTGGCATACTACTCTACAGACACGGAGCCACTACCAGGTAGGAAAAACCCCAGTGTTCACTGTAATGCAGGTACTTCTGCGGCTCACTATATTAAGAAAACAAAGCACATAGAACCTTACCGGATATTATATAAATTTGCTGGCAATAGGGTTCCAATCATTAAGCTCTTTTGCCACAATGATCATTATTTTTGTCCCCTGTTGCTGAAAATAATTGAGCCTACAAATCTTCCCAGATGTAGTTGTCCTTTAAAGACCTCTAGTCTTGGTATGTACATTGACCACATGACAATGAGGATTAAAAAAAAAAAAGACAACCACAGGAGCGTTGTTCTCAAACATTCAATAGTATTACACACCCCAGTCTCCCTGAGGCCTCATGTGTCCTCACAGCCAGTCTAAGGCTCAGATCTCAGCTGGTATGATCTCCCTCCGGCAGGTGAATATCCAAGCAGAGGTGCTCTCTCTCACTCTCTCGGCACCAAGAGTAAGAGCTTACCTGGGCAGTTTAATAAAAATAATCTCACTCCTCCTACTGCACAGTGTCTATCGGGATCTGTAGTGTAAGGCAACCATTGGCCCCATTATATGGCTGCCATCTCAAACTACAATTCCCAAGGTTCTCTGCACTCTGCATACAGGTCTATGGTGCTTGCTTGGCTTTAGCTCTCCCTCTGCTGGCCGGAGGAAAATGGTGCAGCACAACATCAGTATCTCAGTGAGTGAGAGAAAAATAAAAGGTGATATCTCCTTCTCCATTTTGCAGCACCTGGCTACACCTGCAATGCAAAACATCTACGGCTTCATTTACACAGCCATAAAAAAATACATGTGCAAATGTTTTTTAATTACGGATCTGCATTGTTTTCAATAGAGCCATTCACCCAGGTGTGTAAACATGAGCTGCTTTCGGATCCGTAACACAGAATCCAAAAATCTGTGTCTAAGAACATGCGTTTTACATGCTTACCCATATTAGCGCATGTATATGCGTTTGTACACAGATAAATTAAGTCGAAACAAAGGGGAAAAATAAATTATCATAAAAACGTTATGTACGCATTCGCATCGTTACGCATTTAACCACTTCCTGTCCACACTATAGCCGAAAGACGGCTGCAGCGAGGACCTACTTTGCCAGGAGGGCATCCATGGAGGTCCTCCCATGCTCGAGCGGCCTGCCCGCCCCCTGCAGGGCGCGCGCGTCACGCTCTGTGATCAGCGAGTCTATGGGACTCGGCTGATCACAGATCGGAGTAAGGGGTCTATCCCGACCCCTTACCACGTGATCAGCTGTCAGCCAATGACAGCTGATCATGCATTGTAAATAGAGCCAGTAATTAGCTATTTTTTCTCCTCACGTGGAAAAAAATTCCGATCACCGGCGGCTGTGAGAGGGACTTCAGTCCCGATCGTGGAGAGCCTCTGTAGAGGCTTCTGTGCCACCTACCAGTGCACAACAGTGCCGCCTACCAGTGCCCACAGTACCACCTATCAGTGCCCACATTGTCACCTATCAGTGCCACCTATAAATGTTACCAATCAGTGCCTCATCACCAGTGCTACCTATCAGTATCACCTACCAGTTCCCATCAGTGCCACCTACCAGTGCCCATCAGTGCCACTTACCAGTGCCCATCAGTGCCCATCAGTGCCACTTACCAGTGCCCATCAGTGCCACTTACCAGTGTCCATCAGTGCCACCTACCAGTGCCCATCAGTGACATCTATCAGTGGCATCCATTAGTGCCACCCATCAAGTGCCTTGAGGCGATTCAGTTCGCATTTGCAGCGCTATACAAATCGTTCATTCATTCATTCATTCATTCATCAGGGCCCACCAGTGCCGTCTTATCAGTGCCCATCAGTGCTGTCTTATCAGTGCCTATCAGTGTCGCCTTATCTGTGCCTTTCAGTGCAGCCCATCAGTGCCCATCAGTGCAGCCCATCAGCGAATATCAATGAAGGAGAAAAATTACCCGTTTGCCAAATTTTTTTTATAACAAACTATGAAACATGTTTTTTTTTTTTTTTGTTCAGCAAAAATTAAAACCTAGTGGTGATTAAATACCACCAAAAGAAAGCTCCATTTGTGTGAAAAAAAAATGATAAAAATGTAATTTGAGTACAGTGTTGTATGACCGCGCAATTGTCATTCAAAGTGTGACAGCGCTGAAAGCTAAAAATTGGTCTGGGCAGGAGGGGGGTTTAAGTGCCCAGTAAGCAAGTGGTTAAACACATCTATACAGAAATATTTTACTAATCATTTCGCAGGGACTATTCTCCTAGAAAAAACATGTGTAACAACATCAGTAAATTTTTTATCGCCGGGCGAATAAAGCCTAATAAGAGCTGCTGCATTAAAAAAAAAAAAAAAACTCAAAGCAGGTCAACCACAGCCTCAGAGCTGTCATCCATACTGCACCACTGAAGTAAATAGGAATGTGTTAACCTGTGTTTGATGTGTTTCAAATGCATGTCAAGGGCAGGAAAATAACACCCATCCACATGAGCCTTTAGTATGTCACAGCTGTCAATGCTGACTGGTTTTCAGTGATCTTAAAGCAGAAGTAAAGCTAAAAAATAAAAATGTGCTAGCACAGCCATTTCAAGACAGTGTTTTGTGGAACCCATGGGTTCCTCCAGGGTTGACTAGGAGTTCCTTGAGCTGTGGCTAAGTGACCTCCCATCTGATGGTACCTGCATAGGTCCAGGTCAAACTTGGCAGAGTCAGTGGCAGGACTGCAAGGGTTATTCTGGACACCCCACTAAATGGGGCATTCTTACCACCTACCATCACCAATGTAAGGGCCATATTCACCTTACATTATAGAGGCTCTGATAACCTCTGATGGACTGATTATACCAGGGGTTCCCTGAGACCTGAAAATTATTTCAAGGATTCCTCTGGGGTAAAAAGGTTGAGAAAGGCTGTTTAGGGTATTTTGGGAGAAAAAAAAAATGTACTTACCTGCTAGCATTTTTTTTAAACACTGCACTACCTCTGGTATGTGCACAGTACAGTCTCAGCATCCTACAGATGCCAGGAATGATGCCCGGTGCAGAGATAATGTACCTCCAGCACGCATATGTGACAGTTACATCACCAGTGCCTGTCTAATGGGGAAGCAAGAAGATGGCAGGCTTGGTAGAAGAGGAAAATAAATGGCACCACCTGGGACACAGTGCAAGCTGGGAGCTTGGCCTGCACATCGTTGGAGGACCGCACACCCAAAAGGTATGTGTGAATGCTGGTTGTCTCCTTGGTCTCTGACCATCACTTGTATCATGCTCAAAATCCTTGTCTATATCCTGTTGTGTCTGCTGTCCCTGGTACTAGAGCCGAAAACATGGGCAATAAAGCCACCTACATAGGGAGGTACTAGAGCCAAATACATAGCTAGTAGAGTTGCCTACACAGGGAGGTACTAGAGCCAAATACACAGCTAGTAGAGCTGCCTACAGAGGAAGGTACTAGAGCCAAATACCCAGGTAGTAGATCCAACTACACATGGAGGTACTAGAGGCGGGCCAGGTAGTAGAAAGTAGAGGTGCAAGGAAGCTTTTGCACTCTGTACGTAAAGCACTCCTGAACTTTGCACTCTGTACATAGCGCACACCTAAAACCTGCACTCTGTACATAGCACACCCGTTAACCCTACACTTTGTACGTAACGCACACCTGAAACCTGCACTCTGTACATAGCACACCTGTGAACCCTGCACTTTGTACGTAATGTAATCCTGAACTTTGCACTCTGTACATAATATACTCTTGTACACTGCACTCTGTACATAGCGCACCCCTGAACTCTGTACATAGCGCACCCCTGAATTCTGCACTCTGTACATAGCACACCCCTGAACTCTTTACTCTGTACATAGCGCACCCCTGAACTCTGCACTCTGTACATAGCGCACCCCTGAATTCTGCCCTCTGTACATAGCACACTCCTAAACACTGCACTCTGTGCATAATGTAATCCTGAACTCTGCATTCGGTACGTAATGTACTCCTGTACCCTGCACTCTGTACATAACGCACTCCTGAACCTTGAGCTCTGTACATAGCGCACCCCTGAAATCTGCACTCTGTACATAGCGTACCCCTGAACTCTGTACGTAGCGCACCTCTGAACCCTGCACCTTGTACGTAACGCACTCCTGATCTCTGCACCTTGTACCTAACGCACTCCTGATCTCTGCACTCTGTGCGTACTGAAATCCTGAACTCTGCACCTAATGCACTCCTGTACCCTGCACTCTGTATATAGCGTACCCCTGAACTCTGTACATAGCGCACCCTTGAACTCTGCACTCTGTACATAGCGCACCCCCTGAACTCTGCTCTCTGTACATAGCGCACCTCTGACCCTGCACTTTGTACATAACGCACTCCTGATCTCTGCACTCTGTGCATACTGAAATCCTGAACTCTGCACATAATGCACTCCTGTACCCTGCACTCTGCACATAGCGTACCCCTGAACTCTGTACATAGCGCACCCCTGAACTCTGCACTCTGTACATAGCGCACCCTGAACTCTGTACACTGTACATAGCGCACCTCTGAACCCTGCACTTTGTACGTAACGCACTCCTGATCTCTGCAATTTGTGTGTACTGAAATCCTGAACTCTGCACGTAATGCACTCCTGTACCCTGCATTCTGTACATAGCATACCCCTGAACTCTTTACTCTGTACATAGCGCACCCTTGAACTCTGCACTCTGTACATAGCACATCCCTGAACTCTGCACTCTGTACATAGCGCACCTCTGAACCCTGCACTTTGTACGTAACGCATAGCACATGTACATAGCATAATCCTGAACTCTGCACTCTGTATGTAATGCACTCCTGTGTCCTGCACTCTGTACATAGCGCACCTCTGACCCTGCACTTTGTACATAACGCACTCCTGATCTCTGCACTCTGTGCATACTGAAATCCTGAACTCTGCACATAATGCACTCCTGTACCCTGCACTCTGCACATAGCGTACCCCTGAACTCTGTACATAGCGCACCCCTGAACTCTGCACTCTGTACATAGCGCACCCTGAACTCTGTACACTGTACATAGCGCACCTCTGAACCCTGCACTTTGTACGTAACGCACTCCTGATCTCTGCAATTTGTGTGTACTGAAATCCTGAACTCTGCACGTAATGCACTCCTGTACCCTGCATTCTGTACATAGCATACCCCTGAACTCTTTACTCTGTACATAGCGCACCCTTGAACTCTGCACTCTGTACATAGCACATCCCTGAACTCTGCACTCTGTACATAGCGCACCTCTGAACCCTGCACTTTGTACGTAACGCATAGCACATGTACATAGCATAATCCTGAACTCTGCACTCTGTATGTAATGCACTCCTGTGTCCTGCACTCTGTATGTAGCGCACCTCAGACACAACCGGCCCTTTAAGGGTATCCATAGTGCTAATGCGGCCCGCTATGAAATTGAGTTTGACACCCCTGCTCTAGTGCATCATACATGACAGCTGATAGATGAATAAAAATATCACTTATTTTATTCATCTTCAAGGTGTCACATTGAATGCACTAGGTGTGCACCCGATATCTTGTGTCCTTTTGTTTGTGCACAGTTGGTATTTTCCTACCAGTTTGGGGTTGGTGCCGCCACACCGAGGCATTGCGCTTGTCAGATCAGCCCATTAAGAAGTGATCCTCCTTATTGATCATCCATCTCTCTGGATCCAAGGGCCGTACCTCAAAGGCTGGATGTGCAGAAGGACAATATCTTAACTTTGTACGTACTATTTCTTTTTACAGGCATGACTTGCTTCAGTTACTTGTGTATAACAACAGGGTAGCTTTAGGCCAGCTGAGACTTTATGTTGCAAAGAGTTACCCATCTCTGTGCTATACAGTATAGCATCAGACAGTCCTGTCTCGTTGGATAGATCTTATGTATCAAATACAGGCATTAATGTAAGTCCACATAATACGGCAGTCCCTAATACACGCTGTACGCTGCCAACAACAATAGCCAATTCAACGACAGACTTTTCACCGAGCCACTTACACACTCCGCTGCAGACCCCTTGACACGCATTATCTTAAAAATCCCACACTGCATAAAGCCGGCCAAATGCACTGAAATACATAACAGAAAATAGCAGGATCAGATTAACTGCTAAGGGAAATATTTTGGGGCTTATTGATACCGTACCCAGAGCGGATATATTCATTATGAATGTAAAGTGCACGGCGGATTATTTCAAAGCAGAACTGCAGCCAAAAATAATAAAAAACAGCTTTTGCTGCAATGCTCAGCTTCAATTTAGAGATTCTCCTGCAGTACTATTTTTCTGCCACTAGATGTCCTCAGTCTGAGGGCCAGCATCATTAACCCCACTTCTTCTGAGCCCAGATCCTGGACCTGCTGTCAGCCTGTAATAGGACAGTAAATAAAACAACAGAGAGAGGGCGCACCGACCGGATTTCAAACTGGAGTGAATGGGGCTGTTTTTTTTCAGGCGCTATACAGGCGCGATTTGTAGCGCCTGAAAAATGCCTCAGTGTGAAAGGAGCCTATATCCAGGGGCGGACTGACAACTCATGGGGCCCCCGGGCAATAGGAGATTATGGGGCCCCCGGGCAATCAGAGATTATGGGGCCACACAGTATATACACACACAGTATACAATCACACAGTATACACACACACAGTATACACAGACACAGTATACCATCACACAGTATACACACACACAGTATAAAATCACACAGTATACACACATACACAGTATACAATCACACAGTATACAATCACACAGTATACAATCACACAGTATACAATCACACAGTATACACACACACAGTATACAATCACACAGTATACAATCACACAGTATACACACACACAGTATACAATCACACAGTATACACATACATGTACACACAGTATACAATCACACAGTATACACATACATGTACACACAGTATACAATCACACAGTATACACATACATGTACACACAGTATACACAGACATGTTTCTATTGGCTGAGAAGATACTGGAGAGGTGGGGCAGCTATAATCTCTGCATTTTCAGACCAAAAGGATGTCAGTAAGGGACATTTCAGAAACAGATGTAAAAAAAACACAGATTTTTACATACTGTCCCTGGTTTTACTGAGGCTGGCAACCCTGATGGGGCCCCCTAGTGGCCCGGGGCCCTCGGGAAGTGCCCGAGTGGCCGAATGGTCAGTCCGCCCCTGCCTATATCATATTATTATATAAATAAAAGAAGTCATATATGCACTTCCGGACCAGCGACGTACCCGGTACATCGCTGGACTTTGGGTGGTTATACCACTACACCACTGTGCCGTTATTTGGCCATTATAGGTTATATGGTTTCCAATGACATAGGTCACATCAGTGCGGTCAGTTCCAGGGCGTTCCAGTTCCAGAAAAAAAGTAGAACATTAGCTGCATTTTTCCTGCACTGGACTGTACTGGAACATGGTAAAACACATAAAAAAACGCACCGGAATGCACTGGAACGCATCAAAAAATATGATACCATACCCAAAGTGGATGCTTTCATTATGCATTATTATTTCAAATCAGAACTGTAGCCGAAAATAAAAAAAATATAAAAACAAACAGCTTGTTAAAAGATTTAAAAGATTAAAATACCCAAACTAGCTTTGACTGCAATATTCACCCCCAATACAGATTTCCCTGCAGTACTTTTTTCTGCCACTAGATGTCCTCAGTTTGATAGCTAGCATAATCTAACCAACTTCCTTTTAGCCCAGTTTATCCTGGACCCACCCCAGCCTGAGATTGGACAGTGGAAGGAGAAGCAGCCCAGTGCTGAGATCATCTCTAGGTCACGCTGCTCTCTCCTCCTGTCAGTATGCTTCCTGTCAGCACATAAACTGATTATTTATACCGTGCCCGAAGCGGATGTTTTTCGGTCTGAATGAAAAATGCACAACAGGATATTTCAAAGCAGAACTACAGCCAAAAAATAAAGAAGTAAAAATCAATAGCTGGTCAAAAGATTAAATAAAACCAGATTTTGCTGCAATATTCGCCTTCAGTTTAGAGATTCCCCATGCAGTACTTTTTGTCTGCCATTAGATGTCCTCAATCTGATGACCAGAATCATTAAACTCACTTCTTCTCCAGGACTTGCTGTCAGCTTGTGACCGGACAGGGAAAAGAAAAGCAGCACAGAATCTCTCTGCTCTCCCCATCTATCAGCATGCTTCTTATCAGCACGTGAACTGATTGGCCGTTTGTGCTGCTTCTTCACAAATGTCTGACACAGATCGGCCCCTGCTACAGCCTCTCATTACAATGCAGCAGCCTGATTGCTGGGGGGAGAGGAGACTGTGGAAATGTCTTTTTTTGCCTGCAGCAGACTTTTGGTACCATCTTAATCTAGGCAAAGTAATACATTTTTAATGAAGTACATATTATTTGTGAAATTATACTGTTGCTGTATATAGCAGGATATCAGGATATTTTTTTTTTCACACTTGTAAAGTTACACTTAACCACTTCAGCCCCGGAAGATTTTACCCCCTTCCTGACCAGAGCACTTTTTTGCGATTCGGCACTGCGTTGCTTTAACTGACAATTGCGCGGTCGTGCGACGTTGTATTCAAACAAAATTGACGTCCTTTTTTCCCCACCAATAGAGCTTTCTTTTGGTGGTATTTGATCGCCCCCTGCGGTTTTTATTATTTCCGCTATAAACAAAAATAGAGCGACAATTTTGAAAAAAAAACACAATATTTTGTACTTTTTGCTATAATAAATATCCCCATTTTTTTTTTTTTTTTTAAAAGCTATTTCTTTCTCAGTCTTGGCCGATATGTATTCGTCTACATATTTTGGGTAATAAAAATCACAATAAGCGTATATTTATTGGTTTGCGCAAAAGTTATAGCTTCTACAAAATAGGGGATAGATTTATAGCATTTTTATTATTATTTTTTTTTTTTTACTCGTAATGGCTGCGATCTGTGATTTTTATCGTGACTGCGACATTATGGCGGACACATCAGACACTTTTGACACATTTTTGGGACCATTGTCATTAATACAGCGATCAGGCGATCAGTGCTATAAAAATTAATTGATTACTGTAAAAATGTCACTGGCAGTGAAGGGGTTAACACTAGGGGGCGATCAAGGGGTTAATTGTGTTCCCTCAAGTGTGTTCTAATTGAAGGGGGAGGGGACTGACTAAGGGAGATGACAGATCGGCTGTTCAAACTTTGTATGAACAACAATCTGTCTCTTCTCCCCTCAGTGAGCCGGGATCTCTGTGTTTACACACAGAGATTCCAGTTCTCGTCGTGTCACGATCGATCGCGGGAGCCTGCCGTTCGAGACCGCCGGGCACTTGCATCGGCTCCAGGGGGCGAGCAGTGGGCACGTGAGCAGCGGGTGCACGTGAGCCCTAGTGACCACCTAAGGAAGTGACGTACCATAACGTCGATTCGCCTGCCCGTGCCATTCTGCCGCAGTAAAACTGCGGCGGCTGGTCGGCAAGCGGTTAAAGTGGTTGTAAACCCTCACATATACCTAGTGGAGTGCTACACCGAAATGAAACAAATCTTACTACATAAGTTGTACCTGTTTATCTGCATCACTCTCTTCTCTACAGCCATCCAAAGTCCAGAATTTACACAGCTTGTCTGAGCTCTAAGAAAGCAGGGGGCAGGGAGCTGAAGTTACACTTTGCAGAGCTCAGTGAAGAGAGCTCTGACAGCTGATTGGAGGGAAGGGACAACCCCCCACCCCCCCCCCCCCCAATCCTTTCACACAGCAGACAAGAACAGAGCTGAGGCTGTCAATCACAGGCTGCATGCTGGAGATCCTTCCCCTGTCACCTTTTTTCTCTTGGTGTCAGGAAAATTTGTCATAAGTGACTCATACAGATAGCAGAGGAACGAAGCAGCAGAGAGAAATGACACTTAGTGCTCTGGATGGAGACAAGTACACACTATAGAGGGATATGCTCTGGATGGAGACAAGTACACACTATAGAGGGATATGCTCTGGATGGAGACAAGTACACACTATAGAGGGATATGCTTTGTTCATATTTCATGTCTGAGGTTTGCAACCACTAAGCAGAACAGAAAAAAAAAAGCTAGAAGGGATTTGATTGGATGTCGCAGGGTTTCAAAACCTGACAGGGAACCTGGAATTACGGCACCTTTCTAGCTGGGCACATCTTGTCTTGTAGGTCCCCAATAGTCCATCAAATGTGATGTGTGGGACCAGCTTCCTGGAACCGTCTGCTCGGTGGCCAATCACTTACCAATCGTCATGCTAATTGAAAGCCTTCCATCATCTCTCAACCACATCAATGTCTCCCAAAGTTTTCTTTGTTCTTTGGCTTTAAAGGGTCCCTGTCACCAATTTAGGAACATTGCAGATAAAAGCAGTTCATTAAAAACAACGTATTCTGAAAGGTTTCTTTGTAGTGTCCCTCCTTTGTCATTATTCATTTTTATTGTATTGAAATGTTCCTCTATTATACTTGTCCAGAAAATGACAGTTTTTTCCGGCAAAGCCCTCCCCCTCCTTGGACATCATAACCCTCTCCTCTTCTAAGGCCCCTTTCACACTGGGGCGGTGAGCCGCGGTGACGGTAAAGCAGCGCTATATTTAGCGCTGCTTTACCGTCGTTTTCACCGCGGTTTTCGGCCGCTCGCGGTGCGGTTTTACCCCCCGCGAGCGGCCGAAAAAGGGTTAAACACCCCCCGCAGAGCGCCGCCGTAGCCGCGGTATTACCGCGGTAACCGCGGTATTGCCGCGGTTTTACGGCGGTCTCCCATTGTAATCAATGGGAAGGAGCGGTATAGGAGCGGTGAACACACCGCTCCTATCCCGCTCCAAAGATGCTGCTAGCAGGACTTTTTTTACCGTCCTGCTAGCGCACCGCTCCAGTGTGAAAGCCCGTCGGCTTTCACACTGGAGTGGATGGGGCCGGATTTTTTCATGCGGTGAACAGGCGCTATTTTTAGCGCCGCACCGCATGAAAAACGCCCCAGTGTGAAAGGGGCCTAAGAGCGTTCATTTACTGTCTGTGCTGATCCTCCATGCACAATAGAAAAATGTGTTTAGTTTCTGTTCGTTTCCGTTGATTCGTAACGATTCGTAATTTCGTAAGTCGTCGGTGTTCGTATTCGTAACGATTCGTATTTTCGTGAGAGTTATTTTTTCGTTGATTCGTTTTTCCGTTATTTTTTAGTTTATTCGAAATTCAGACGCATTCGTATTTTCGTAGATTTAGTTACATTCGTACTTTCGTAAGATTGATTTATTCGTACTTTCGTAACATTGTTTTCGTAGATTCGTAATCGGAGCATAATTCATAATGTTATGTAATGTGTATGCTATTATTACATTGTAAGAGACACAGAAAATTACGAATCGAAAAAAAAAAAATAAACGAAAAAAAAAAAAAGTTACGAATGTACGAATTTTTTTCGTTCAATCCATTCGAAGCACGTTAAGCAGCGCCATTGTAAGAGACACGGAAAATTACGAATCGCAAAAAAAAAAAAAAAGTTACGAATGTACGAATTTTTTCGTTCAATCCATTCGAAGGACGTTAAGCAGCGCTATTGTAAGAGACACAGAAAATTACGAATCGCAAAAAAAAAAGTTACGAATGTACGAATTTTTTCGTTCAATCCATTCGAAGGACGTTAAGCAGCGCCATTGTAAGAGACACGGAAAATTACGAATCGCAAAAAAAAAAGTTACGAATGTACAAATT
>CM053035.1:34222853-34300112 GCA_028564925.1 Lithobates sylvaticus | reverse complement strand
GGACTTTCCTGTTCTGTTTGGATTCATGGACTAAGGATCTGCAGCTTTTCCTGGGCGAGTTCTCTGTCAGCATTCATCTGTATGGCTGCGAGGGCTCAGGATTGCTTTATGCATGTTCTGTATTACTTCACAGGAATCAATAACGGATCAATAGTAAAATCAATGATTTGACATTTGAAATTGACAAATGTTTAAAGCTGAACTCCAGGCAGAATGAAATAAAATGCCAAATCATTCGGTCATATATTCATTAAAGAAAATATATACATTTAAATGCAAGTACACAGCAGCTGTACAGCAGTGCTCAGACTAAAGCTGCGTTCACACCTGAGCATCATGTTTTTGAGTGTTTTTGTACAGCATTTTTCAGCTTTGGCTTTTTTTAGCCAATAGAGACAATTATTATCGGTTTCATCATTTGTTGCTGTATTTTTCAGCTTTTTTATTCACTTTTAATTTTTATGATTAT
Source organism: Lithobates sylvaticus (assembly GCA_028564925.1). Taxonomy (NCBI): domain Eukaryota; kingdom Metazoa; phylum Chordata; class Amphibia; order Anura; family Ranidae; genus Lithobates; species Lithobates sylvaticus. Next base: position 34,299,643 of record CM053035.1, on the reverse strand, counting down.
TATTATTATTTTGTTAGGGTTAGAGGTAAGGGTCTAGAGGTTAGGGTTGGGGGTTAAGGTTTGAGGTTAAAGTTAGGGGTTAGGGTTTGGGGTTAGAGTTAGGGGTGGGGGTTAATTTATTTATTTTATTTATTCATTTATGTATTTGCTTATTATTATTTATTCATTTTTTACTAGCGGTTAATTTATGTAATTATTTAATTTTATTTACTATCATTTTTATTAATTTATGTATTTATTTAATTTTTTAGCTTTTTCATTTACTTTTAAATTATATTTATTTTTTATTATTATTATTTTTGTTAGGGTTAGGGGTGAGGGTCTAGGGGTTAGGGTTAGGGGTTAGAGTTTGGGGTTAAGGTTTGGGGTTTGATTTAGGGGGTTGGGGTTAATTAATTAATTAATTGTATATTATTATTATTTTTATTTTTTATTTATTTATTTTCTCATTATTTTTATTAATTTTTTGTAAGGGGTTAATTAATTGATTTATATTATTTTTCAGCTTTTTCATTTACTTTTAATTTGAATGTATTTAATATTATTATTATTATTTTGTTAGGGGTAAGGGTCTAGGGCAGGGGACTCAAACTGGCGGCCCTCCAGCTGTTGCAGAACTACAAGTCCCATAAGGCATTACAGGGCTGACAGTTACAAGCATGACTCCCATAGGCAGAGGCATGATGGGACTTGTAGTTCTGCAACAGCTGGAGGGCCGCCAGTTTGAGACCCCTGGTCTAGGGGTTAGAGTTAGGCTTAAGGGTTAGAGTTAGGTGTTAAGGTTTGCGGTTAGGTTAGGGGTTGGAGTTTATTTATTTATTATTAATATTATTATTCATTTATTTATTTGCTTATTATTATTTATCCATTTTTTGTTAGGGGTTAATTTATGTATTTATTTTATTTATTATCATTTTAATTAATTACTTTATTTTATTCATTATAATTATTATTATTATTAATAAAGATACTTTCATAGATAATAGAGTAATGCTGTTTATCTATAAAAATTATCTTTTGTACTCAGTGTTTTGAATATATAGGACTTGTTTTAATCCGCAGTAGGGATGGGCCGAACACCCCCCTGGTTCGGTTCGCAGCAGAACATGCGAACAGGCAAAAAATATGTGCGAACACCGTTAAAGTCTATGGCACACGAACATGAAAAATCAAAAGTGCTAATTTTAAAGGCTTAAAGTGGCGTTTCCACAAAAAAAAAAAAAATAATTGCTTAAAATTCATAAAAAAATTCATAAAAAAATTATTGGAAAAAAAACATTTTTACTCACCTCTGAATGCCTGTTGCTAGGAGGTACCTTGTTGTCTGCCTTCTGTCTGTGCCCGGGCACTGACATCACTTCCCCTCGGCGCTGTACAGTCATCACGTGTCCCAGATGACTGTGCGGCGTATCCCGGCGCACGGCACCGCTCGCGCATGCGCAGTGGGTGCCCGGCTGTGAAGCCACAGCGGGTGCCCACAGTAAGAATGCCAGCGCCACGAGCGGAGCGGGGAACGAGGGGGGGCTTCGTTCCCCCGCATCGCTGGACCTGGGACAGGTAAGTGTCCGATTATTCAGCAGCTGCAGTATTTGTAGCTGCTGACTTTTAATTTTTTTTCTTTTTAGGGGGCACCCCACTTTAAATGCAAGTTATTGCCATGAAAAGTGTTTGGGGACCCGGGGTCCTGCCCCAGGGGACATGTATCAAAAGTTTTTAAAACAGACGTTTTTCGGGAGCAGTGATTTTAATAATGCCTAAAATGAAACAATAAAAATTAAATATTCCTTTAAATATCGTGCCTGGGGGGTCCCCTTAGTCAGCCTGTAAAGTGGCGCATCTGTGTGATGTGTAGAACAGTGCCACAGCAAAATTACATTTCTAAAGGAAAAAATGTCATTTAAACTTGCTATAATGTATTGCCGTCTCCCGGCAGTATAGATAAAAAATCAAGGAAAAAAACAGCGCAAGTCAGATATAATAGAGTAGCGCTGTTTATCTATAAAAAATTATCTTTTGTACTCAGTGTTTTGAATATATAGCACTTGTTTAAATCCGCAGCAGCCAAATTCACAGGAATTTTATAATTTACACATTTTATGCACTTCAGTTTATAATTTCCTGGGCATGAGATCTTTTTAGGTTCTCTTTATTTACGATTATTACTTATTTACAGTATTTGCTTCTCATTATTATTTATTCATTTTTTGTTTGTATTGTATTTAATTTTTTATCATTACTATTATTGTATTCATTTATTTTTATGTCTTTATTATTTATTTAATATATTTATCATTTCTTTCTTTATTACTATTTATTTTTATTGAATTATTGCATTTGAGCAGAAAAAACGCTCAAAACACACGAAACCGCTTAAAAACACCCAAATCGCGCATTTCGATGGGGAAGGAAATGTTTCCGAAATGCACCGGTCTGCCCAAATCGAGCTACAAAAGAAGTTCCAGAACGTTTTTGAGCTTCAGGCGTTTGGCTTCAGGTGACTTGGAGTGGAGATGTGAACCGACTCCATAGAGAATAATTGTTTTTTTTTTTTTTCTCCTCCAGCGGGTCGGAGCTTCGCTGCCTTGCCTTCCCTGCAAGGCACTGTCAGAATTGAGAAACTTACCTTAGAACAAAGTCCTCCAGCGCCGCGATGTCACAGCTGAGACGGCTGGCATCTTCCCCCGGTCTTTCTTACAGGTTCGCGGCCTCCGGCTACATAAGTGGCCAGGGGTGCGATGACGTCACTCCCGTGCGTGCGGGAGCCGCCGATCCAGCACGGGCTCTGAAGCGGGAGCCGCCGATCCAGTACGGGCTCTGAAGGTCCGGCACAGTAAGCCAGACCAGTCGGTGATGTCATCAGCTACGTGCACTCTGAACATCTTCAAAACTGTGCAAGTTTAGGAGTTACACTATATTGCCAAAAGTATTGGGACACCTGCCTTTACACGCGCATGAACTATATTGACATCCCAGTCTTAGTCCGTAGGGTTCAATATTGAGTTGGCCCTCCCTTTGCAGCTATAACAGCTTCAACTCTTCTGGGAAGGCTGTCCACAAGGTTTAGGAGTGTGTCTATGGGGATGTTTGACCATTCTTTCAGAATATGTGAGGTCAGGCACTGATCTTGGATAAGAAGGCCTGGCTCGCAGTCTCCACTCTAATTCATCCCAAAGGTGTTCTATCGGGTTGAGGTCAGGACTCTGTGCAGGCCAGTCAAGTTCCTCCACCCCAAATTCGCTCATCCACACTATATTGCCAAAAGTATTGAGCTACCCCTCCAAATCATTTGGTGGAGGGGGGATTATGGTGTGGGGTTGTTTTTCAGGGGTTGGGTCCCTTAGTTCCAGTGAAGGGAACACTTAAGGAGTCAGCATACCAAGACATTTTGGACAATTTCATGCTCCCAACTTTGTGGGAACAGTTTGGGGATGGCCCCTTCCTGTTCCAACATGACTGCCCCCCGACTGCACAAAGCAAGGTCCATAAAGACATGGATGAGTGAGTTTGGGGTGGAGGAACTTGACTGGCCTGCACAGAGTCCTGACCTCAACCCGACAGAACACCTTTGAGATAAATTAGAGCAGAGACTGCAAGACAGGCCTTCTCATCCAACATCAGTGCCTGACCTCACAAATGTGCTTCTGGAAGAATGCGTAAATCTTCCCATAGACACACTCCTAAACCTTGTGGACAGCCTTCCCAGAAGAGTTGAAGCTGCAAAGGGTGGGCCAACTCAATAGTGAACCCTACAGACTAAGACTGGGATGCCATCAAAATTCATGTGCGTGTAAAGGCAGGTGTCCCAATACTTTTGATAATATATACATGGGTGCTCAACCTATGGCCCTCCAGCTGTTGCAGAACTACAAGTCCCATGTGTGCAATGTATACGGTTGCGGGGCGCTTGAAAAGTGGGCCTATTCACTTGCAGCTTAACGGCAGGGTTTTACCACCCCTCAACCGCTGGTGTGAATGAACCCCTAAAGCTGGATTCCAGATATGGAATGTAACTATGCATATACCCAGGGTGTGGAGAAGGGATGGGCAGGAGGGGAAGGCGCCCCGAGAGCAGCACTATCACATGGGGGGGGGGGACATGCAGTGAGCAGAGCTTCCCTTATTGCACACACGCTCCAGATCAGTGTCTGGAGTGACATTTCAATACATCTAAAATAAAGCTGAATTCCAGGTATGGCAATTTTTACATCGTTTCATTACCAATGTCATTGTGCATATACCCAGTGCTAGGGGTGTGTAAACACTCCCGTTCTTTGACAACTGCTGGTCTTATTCCAGCATCCTGATTTTGGCTATAATGCATCCCTGCCTGTCTGTCTGTCCACCTGCAAGGTGATTGATGTGGCCAGTCTCTGAGTGGAGACCAAACCTGATTTAAAGAGGAACTGCAGTCTGCTCACATATTTTGTAATAAACACATCTTTGCCATGCTGAAGCTTCCCTCCAACCACTTTGCATATTATTTTATATATACTGTGATTCTGTACTTACCAAATATTCTGCAGAAATCTCCCTTCACTGAGTCTGGCTGCATCCATTTTAACTGTGGGCAACTGAAGCTGCTGCCTGTTCACTGCCTGAATTTACACAGACACACCTCCAGCTCTGCAGCTCTCATTGGCCCTCTTATGACTCGTTCCCCCTCCCTTCCTGGCAAACTCTCACAAGAGTGGGAGAGGTGTTGAAAGAAGCAACAGCAAGTAGCTTTCTATAATGTGAACGATATATATGCATTATACATATCTATACCAGTAGGTGGCACTGCAGTATTATAGTGTGTATTCTCTGTGGTAATGCAATCACAGGATGTACCTTCTGTATCTAAGCATGCACTTGTATCCTCCTTGTTCCTGTTCCTTATGCTGTAAGACATGCATGGCTAATCCTCCATGAAGTAAAGTATTCTCTGCATTCAACAAGCATCCAAGCGCAATTCATCCCAAAGGTGTTCTATTGGGTTGAGGTCAGGACTCTTATTCAATAACCTGCTAATAAGAGAGAGCGAGCATGATGTCATAAGCCTAGGCTTTTTATCAGACAAGAGACAGGAAATGGGCTGTATAAGTTATTTACTGGCAGAAAAAAAAATGTTTTACTATCCAAATGTAAAACAACAAGGGCAGAAGATTTAACACTTTAGCACATTTTGCGATTCGGCATTCGTCGCTTTAACTGACAATTGCGCGGTCCTGCGACGTGGCTCCCAAACAAAATTGAAGTCCCTTTTCCCCCACAAATAGAGCTTTCTTTTGGTGGTTTTTGATCACATCTGCGGTTTTTATTTTTTGTGCTATAAACAAAAATAGAGCAACAATTTTGAAAAAAACGCATTATTTTTTACTTTTTGCTATAATAAATACCCCCCAAAAATATATAATAACATTTTTTTTTTCCCTCAGTTTAGGCCGATACGTATTCTTCTACATATTTTTGGGGAAAAAAAATCACAATAAGCATTTATTGAGTGGTTTGCGCAAAAGTTATAGCCTCTACAAAATAGGGGTTAGTTTTATGGCATTTTTATTAATAATTTATTTTTTTACTAGTAATGGTGGCGATCTGCGATTTTTATCATGACTGCGACATTATGGCGGACACATCAGACAATTTTGACACATTTTTGGGACCATTGTCGTTTATACAGCGATCAGTGCTATAAAATTGCACCGATTACTGTAAAAAATGTAACCGCTAGGAAGGGGTTAAGTGTGTCCTAGGGAGTGATTTTAACTGTGGGGGGGGGGGCGTGGCTACGTGTGACACATCACTGATCATAGCTCCCGATCACAGGCAGAACGGGGAGATGCTTGTTTACATTAGCATCTCCCCGTTCTTCAGCTCCGTGACACGATCGTGGGTATCCCCGCGGACATCGAGTCCGCGGGACCCGCAATCCTACTCACGGAGCTCGCGGCAGGGCTGGCGCGCACGTGACCACACAGCAAATTCAAAGGGACATAGCTGTACGCCCATTTGCCCAGCCGTGCCATTCTGCCGACGTATATGTACATGCAGCGGTCGGCAAGTGGTTAATAGATGGAAAATTGAAAAAATGACTGAAGCCAGCCAAGCCTGCAGTCTCATGCTTGTGATAGCGTGTGTAATACCCATTCGAGCTCTCTGTCTGTCTGCGCCTCCTGCTCTGCTGTTTGGATTTCCTTGTTGATTACCTTGGATCGAATATCGGCTATTCTCTGAACTCTGTCTGCCTTTTCACAATGAATTGAGACCCTGACTACTCTGAACCTTGCCTGCCTTGTACCTGGACTGTCATTGAACCACTCTGCCTGCCTGCCAACCACAAGTGCCTGTTTGCTTTGGTCAGTTTGCGTCTTCCCCGGCATGGTAGTCAGGCACTATAGCATGGTGGGGGCAACCGAGTACCGGTAGGCCTGCTTGCCTTATGGGAAAGGGGACTGCTATAGGTGAAGAACACAGAAGCCAGTTATAGTGTCTTACCACCATTATGGGGTAAGTGTGGCACCCAGGACCAAGACAAGGGGTGGGCAGGAGGGAGAGGCGCCCAGAAAGAAGCACTATCACATGGGAGGGGGTGTCAAGCAGCGAGCAGAGCTCCCTTTAATGCACATCAGTGGCTGGAGTGACATTTTAATACAGTTCTTTTCACAGCGGAGGTGTTTTGATGCGCAGGTTTGCGTCTCATCCAGCTGCACTACATAAAAGACTGTAATACTTTTTTGGTACACCATCGGATACAAGGCATGTAGCCATGTCTATGCATTTGGGGCTGTGCTGGAAATAGCTGACAGCATAGCTCCAATGCATCTGGTATGAAGGAGCCCTTAGGCATGGTATGGATGTGTGTAATTAATGGCGGTATTTACTTACTATAATTGTATGGAGTCGGTGTATGTGAGTGTGTTGTCTATTATCCAGCACTAGGAAGTGATGCCGGCTGTATCAGCTGGTCAAATATTTGTTTTTAATCTCTACGTACTCCAGAAACATGACGGAAATGAATTGTTCTGCAGAGCAAACGAGTGTCTGCGTGTTTACGTGATTTCTGTTTTTGTAGTAGCTTATTTGTTTTTTTGTTGACCCTTCCAGGTAATTAGCACCAAATCCCGGATGCATTAAAGGGGTTGTAAAGGTTCTTTTTTATTTTCTAAATAGGTTCCTTTAAGCTAGTGCATTGTTGGTTCACTTACCTTTTCCTTCGATTTCCCTTCTAAATGTTTTTTTTCTTTGTTTTCTTTGTCTGAATTTCTCACTTCCTGTTCCTCCTCAGTAAGCTGTTCTGGCTGACTAAACACCGCTCGGATGATGGTGTGAAGTTTACTGAGGAGAAACAGGAAGTGAGAAATTCAAACAAAGAAAAAAAACATTTAGAAGGGAAATCGAAGGAAAAGTTAACTGAACCAACAATGCACTAGCTTAAAGGAAACTATTTAGAAAATAAAAAACAAACCTTTACAACCCCTTTAACTACTTGCCTACCAGGCACGAACACCTCCTTCCTGACCAGGCCATTTTTCAGCTTTCAGCGCTGTCGCATATTAAATGACAATTGCGCGGTCATGCAACGCTGTACCCAAATAAAATTTTTAACATTTTTTCCCCACAGATAGAGCTTTATTTTGGTGGTATTTTGATCACCTCTGCGGTTTTTATTTTTTGCGCTATAAACAAAAGAAGAGCAACAAGTTTGAAATAAAAAAAACATAATATTTTTACTTTTTATTTATAATAAATATCCAATTTTTTTTTTTTTTAACTAATTTTTTCCTCAGTTTAGGACGATACGTATTCTTCTACATATTTTTGGTATTAAAAAAAAAATCGCAATAAGCGTATATTGATTGGTTTGCGCAAAAGTTATAGCGTCTACAAAATATGGGGATAGATTTATAGCATTTTTATTATTATTTTTTTTTTACTAGTAATGGCGGCGATCTGCGATTTTTATCATGACTGCGACATTGCGGCGGACATATCGGACACTTTTGACACACTTTTTTGGGACCATTCACATTTATACAGCGATCCGTGTTATAAAAATGCATTGATTACTGTATAAATGTGACTGGCAGGGCAGAAAACAAAAAAATGCTCAACACTAAAACACACAGTAAACAAAATTACATACCTGAAAAGCAAGCATGATAAAACATAATAAAACATAATAAAACATAATAAAACACGCTGCAGGGGTTAATGGGTGTGGGCTGGGCGGAGGGGGAACCCTATATGAGTGATTCTAACTGTGGGGGGGGGGGGGGACCGATCGGTGTCCCTATGTACAAGGGACACACCATCGGTCTCCTCTCCAGTGACAGCTAACCAGCGTCACCAGTGACAGTTAATCAGTGATCACTGGTGAAAGTTAACTCTAGGGGCAATCAGGACGTGGATCTGTGTGTTTACATACACAGATCCACGTCAATATCACGTCAGATCCAAAAATGTGTCAAAAGTGTCCGATATGTCCGCCGCAATGTCGCAGTCATGATAAAAATCGCAGATCGCCGCCATTACTAGTAAAAAAAAAATAATAATAAAAATGCTATAAATCTCTATCCCCTATTTTGTAGACGCTATAACTTTTGCTCTGTTACTGGGCAATCGCGGGTGCCCAGCGGACATCGCGGCCGCCGGGCACGCGCATTGGGTCCCCAGCTACGCGGCCCCCTAGTGGCCAAAATGTAGACGACGTCATATGACGGCGTCCCGCCACAAGAGCCGCACCGCTCCGCCGTCAATAGACAGTGGGCGGTCGGCTAGAGGTCAAGGTGAAAAAACACGAGGATTTACAACCCCTTTAAATCCCAGCCTTTATTCTGTTGGGATTTGTCTTTACTAACTTTGCACATCTAGACTTTGCAATATTTGCTCGCTCTTCTTTGCAGAACTGCTCAAGTTCAGTTCAATTTGATGGTGACCGTTTGTGGACTGCAGTCTTCAAGTCATTCCACAGATTTTCAATGGGGTTTATGTCTGGGCTCTGAATGGGCCATGCAAGGACATTCACCCTTTTCTCCTTCAACCACTGTGTAGTCATTTTTGCTGTGTGCTTTGGGTCATTGTCATGTTGGAAGGTAAACCTTCTTCCCATTGACAACTTTCTGGCAGAGGGCAGCAGATTTGTCTCAAGAATCCATTTTCCTTCTATCCTGACAAGTGCTCCAGTCCCCATAACACCCCATAACAGGATATTACCACCTCCATGCTTTACTGTAGGAAAGGTGTTATTTGGATGGCGAGCTGTGTTGAATTTCTGACAGACATATCGTTTGGCGTTGAGGCCAAATAATTGAATTTTAGTCAACTATAATACCTTTTTCCATGTGGCCTCAGAATCTTCAAGTTGCATGTTGGCAAAGCTCAGTCGTGACTGCATGTAGCTTTTTTCTTGCAGTCCTCCCATACAAGGCACATTTGTGGAGAATTTGTGATATTGTTGTCACATGTACACAATGACCACTCTTTGCCATAAAGTCCTGCAACTGCTTCAGAGTTGCTGTAGGCCTCTTGGTAACCTCTCTGACCAGTTTCCTCCTGGCTCTTTCATCCAGTTTGGAGCAAAGTCCTAATCCAGGGAGGGTCTGTGTTGTATGAAATACCTTCCACTTCTTAATAATAGACTACACCATGCATCTAGGCATTGATAAAGCCTTTGACATTTTTTTACCCATCTCCTGACTTGTTCCTGCCTACAGCTTTATCCTGGAGATTCCGGTGACTGTGCCTTGTCACCCATAGTTAATTGTTTGCTTCAATTGCCTTAACAGAGACTGAAATGCTCCAGGAAAGCTCTTTTCATGCTGAGCCAATCAAAATGACCACAGCTGATCACAGTTGAAAGTCAAATGGCTTTGCGTGCCTTTGAGAGGTAGATTAGCTACACCTGATTGAGTCATTATTAGGAAGGGGTGATCTTTTTTCCAACTCAGTGATTCTGTTTATTTTTTTTATTTTTTTTCTGACATGTTGGTGTTATAGCTTTCACTTGGATGTTATAAGTTGCACTAAGTAAATACAGCTGGATAAAACAAAAACTGTGTCTGTCTTCATTTCAGCCTGCAAAGCAACAAAACATGATTATTTTAAAGGGGGTGATTCTTTTCTATAGCCACTGTACAAAAAGATGATACAATTTTGACCCCTGATGTGGCCTGTACAAAGCGCATTTAAACAAACGCAGTTCTACCTGATTACAGAGAAAAATTAGTTCACTGTGCAGTAAAACACAGAGATAAAGGTATGTGTTTTCTGTGCGTTTTTTAGTATTGTGGTGTGAACAAGTCCTATGTTGCATCTTAAAGAGGAACTTTACCAAGTTTTTTTTCATAATTAAAGTGTTGCTAAACCCACAACAGTAAAATCAGTGTGTATATGCAGTAAAGCAAGCATGCTCACTGTTAATCCTCTGCATTGTGCAAGAAGGCTGTTTGATCCTGTCTTCTCTGATCATTCACTTCCACTGTCCCCAACTAATCTCTGAGTATTACAGAGAGTAGAGGACAAGCTGCACATGCTCAGTTTGGTGTGTATTGCTAGAGAGTTTTTTTCTTTTCTTGGGAGGGTGCATGTGATCAGCACAGGGCCAATCAGCACTGTCCAGACAGAGAGTCAGGAGTCCTGCAGCCTCATAGGACAGTGAGAGCAGTATGAAAACTCCTCCTACAAGCTTTAACCAGACACTGATAGAATTCACGATTGCTATATACTGCTGATGAGAAAAGGTATTTAGCAGTTTATATTTACTAAAATAATTGCATTTACATGTTCTGTGTACTGTGGGAGACCAGATATAGTGAATGCAGGCTCCTCAGTTTAGTAACACTTTAGGAGTCAGCGTAGGGTTGCCACCTGTCCAGGATTCACCCGGACAGTTCGGGTTTGGAATCACGCGTCCGCGTTTCAGACTGCCTGAAACCCGGACACATTATTTAGACTGGACTATGGCTTCCCAGCAGGGTTGCTGGCTGCAGTTGTCTAAGCTGAGAGTGTCTCACACTCTTTAACACTGCCCAAAACCAGCACTAACAACCCCCCTAAACACACACACGGACAGGAGAGGAGAGAGGGCGCTATCTGCGCCTCATCCCCCCCCCACCCCTACCCCTCTGTGTCTGCCCACACTCCAACCCCCGGCGCTTTACCTCAGAATAGGAACGCAAGTTGGGGCCGGAAATTTGAAGTCCAGCCTCGGATACATCTGGATGAGATATGCTGACTGCCAAGGGGGGAGTGAACTCACCACCCATCCCCGTCTGTGACTGAAGTCTCCCCCCTTCTCTCTCCTGCCTCTGAGTGATTAAACTAAGGCACATCAGGGTTCTCAGAGCACCCCTTACATCAGATTCCCCCTTTACACCAGAGGCCACAGTGTTTCCCCTTACATCAGAGTCTTCTTCGTACATCAGAGTTTTCAGTGTTCCCCCTTAAATCAGGGTTTCCAGAGCATCCCTTATGTTAGAGTGCCCAGTGTTCTCCCTTACATCAGAGTCTGCAGAGTCCCCTCTTACAGTGAAAGGGAACTCTGCGAGTTCAGATGTAAAAGGGGAACTCTGTGGACTCTGATGTAAAGGGGGACTCTTGTTCTTAACTTTATATGATTAGAAATGTGTAGAAACTTGACGAAAAGGTGGCAACCCTAAGCCAACGTCTACAAATACTACAATTACTGTCCACATGGATTCCAGGACTGTCTTTCTGCAGCTGATTCTTCTCCCTACTATGGTTCCTTTCCACAGTCACCATCTTGGATCTGGGAGCCAGCTGTTACTTCCTGATGAACAACAGCCAACTCTCCATTGTGCATGCTCAAGATTGTGCGGCACAAGAAGACTGGTCCTGCTGCCTCCTGGAACGTGTAGACATGTCCCAGGAGGCTGCGGGTGGAGGAGAGGAATGGGACAAGCGACATCACCCCTGCCTAATTAAGGATTGCGTAAGTGGGAGCGAGTACCAATAAAAAAAACATTACTCGCTCCTGCCTTCTTTCTCCCCTAAATAAACCTGCAACCCAGTTACAGGCTGGGAGGAGGAGGAAGCAGAGAAAGAGCGGCGGTACTTCCCTTTTTGAGTGAAGTTTTACAATAACATGCATTGTGTAAAGCCGCCTATTCATCCTATTGGGTGACTACGTGCTACAGCAGACTTAAAATTAGATCTGTTTTTGTTTTCAATGTAGTGCAGCACAACGCACTGTGCAACACAGGTGTGTTGGTGGTGCATTTCCCTGGGCACCATTGTTGATTGCAGCTCTGGACAGGGGGCATGTCAGACTGCTGCACTCTGTGCTGCACAGCGGTCCGGCTCTCTAGTGTGCTGCTAGCACAGGGGATTTTAACCTTGGCCGCAGCAAAAGTTCTTATAAAAAAATAGTACTCTCAGATGTAGATGTGTAGGTGGGGCCTAAGTGGTGAACCAGACTTATGGAAGAACCAAGAGACTTGTTGACCTGGCATTGTTTTTTATGATAAAGAGATTAACAAATTCAATATTTAACCACAAGGCACAACCATCCATTATAGTCTTGGCACCACAGAAGCTCTGAGGTATAAAGTTTCCTTGTCTGCAGAATACTGGTTAGAAAGTAGACTTTACTCCCGAGTAATACCAGTTTCACATACTATTTCACTGTGCCAGAGGAGTGCTCCATTGGAGGGATGGTATTATGTTTAACTGTTGCTAGGTTCCACCAGGCCGCTGCTGTATAGGACAGCCTAAGATGATCTGTCCAGGAACGGTGGAGAGTGGACACCCTGGAAAGGAAATCTTCACATCCCTTCTCATCTGGATCCTCGCCCCAATCTGCACCTGCGCTTTCCTACCTAGTGGAGCTCTTTCCCTATCTCACTGCTGGTGCACCAACTAATTTTGCCCCCCACCCCAATTTTTACAGGCTCCCACATCAAAATGGCACCCAAATCTTGCAGGAATTCGGCATCCAACTATTTGTACACCGGGCGATCTCCGTAGCAGTTAGGGAGAGTGACGCAGAAAGAATTTAAGTCCAATTGCCTTTAGATACCACGATTGTGGTATCGTATCGGTTTTGTGTGATCTGGTTTAAGGGAAAGTGAGCCCTAGGGTCCCACCGGAAGCGGGCGTTCCTTGAGTCACTTGAAACTGCCCGGGAGAAGCCTATTGCGGCGTACACACGGTCGAATTTCCGATGGAAACAGTCCGATGGGAGCTTTTCATCGGATTTTCCGACCGTGTGTATGCCCAACGGTCTTTTTCTGTCGGAATTTCCGACGGACTTTGAATTGAGAATCTGTTCTCAATTTTTCCGACGGAAAACCTTTCTATCGGATTTTCCGATCGTGTGTATGCAATTCCGACACGCAAAATTCCGACGCATGCTCGGAAACAATTTGACGCATGCTCGGAAGCATTAAACTTCCCTTTTATAGTGCTGTCGAACGTGTTTTATGCCGCTGTGTTATTGACGTCGGAATTTGGTGTGATCGTGTGTAGGCAACACAGCTTGAGCGGAATTCCGTCGGAAAAACAGTCAGAGTTTTTTCCGACGAGAATTCCGATCGTGTGTACGTGGCATAAGAGGTTGCCATAACAACGATAGAGAATATAAAGGCTAGGGCGAGGTGTCCCACCCATCTGCTGATGAAGACCAATCAGAGGTCGATGCGTGTGCAGAGGGGAGGAACCGAGCCTGTTACGTCACCCAGCCACGGTGGTAAGCGAGTGGACGCTCTTATTATACACACATGCAAGTGTTTTTTGTTTTATCTTGTAAGTGTCCTCTGTGTTTGTAATTACATGACACTGGAAATGAGTACTTAGGAGAGGAGGAGAGTCTAAGGTGAGAGGCTGTTTTTATGAGAGTTCAACCCTTTATCCATGTGAAGCACATTGAGAGTAGTTGGAACTACAAGAGGGCGGAAGGTGAAGAGCTGATCCATAATAGAAAGGGAGAGATCATTGAAGAGTCAAAGACAAGGAGCTATGTATGTTTAAGTCTGTCTGACTCATTCTTGAGGTGAGCAGGTAAAATAGCCGGTGGAGGTGTGAACAAGTATACAGTGTTTAACCACTTAAGCCCCGGACCAATTTGCAGCTAAACCAGGCCCCTTTCTGCGATTCGGTACTGCATCGCTTTAACTGACAATTGCGCGGTCATGCGACCTGGCTCTCAAACAAAATTGCCGTCCTTTTTTTCCCACAAATAGAGCTTTCTTTTGGTGGTATTTGATCACTTCTGCGTTTTTTTTTGCGTTATAAACAAAAATAGAATATTGAAAAAAATTCAATATTTTTAACTGTTTGCTATAATAAATATCCCCCAAAAATATATAAAAAAAATGTTTTACCCCCAGTTTAGGCCGATACGTATTCTTCTACATATTTTTGGTAAAAAAAAAAACCCAATAAGCATTTATTGATTGGTTTGCACAAAAGTTATAGTGTCTACAAAATAGGGGATAGATTTATGGCATTTTTATTAATATTTTTTTTTTACTAGTAATGGCGGCGATCATCGATTTTTTATTGTGACTGCGACATTATAGCGGACACGTCGGACAATTTTAACACATTTTTGGGACCATTGGCATTAATACAGCGATCAGTGCGATTAAAAATGCATTGATTACTGAAAAATATCTCTGACAGTAAAGGGGTTAACCACTAGGGGCAGTGTAGGGGTTAAGTGTGACCTATGTGTTTTTTTTACTGTAGGGGGTGTGGCTTGGCGTGTGACATCACTGATCCTCTTTCCCTATGACAGGGAACAGACAATCAGTGGCAGCCTCACTAGGAAGCACTGGGAGAGGTTTGTTAACACTTACCTTTCCTCGTTCTAGTGGTTAAAGAAAAGCACGGTGGTGGTAGAATATCACAGAAAATCACAGCAATCAAGAATTGTGTTTATAATAAGGACTTTTTCTGTTATGTGATATTGCAATGACTGATTATTATTATTATTATTCATTTTATGATTTGCACAAGGTGTGGTATTAGAGTTACCATTATAGTAGCGCTGCACTATATATACTTATATACACAGCTCTATAGGTTTGCCACTGTGGACTCTGCTGTGTATGATATACAAGTCACTCATTCATTATGAACTCTTGCCTGTACAGGTATGCTGGGGCAGCCATAAGCCTGAATTAGGGGTTCGTTTAGGGAAAAGACTGTGCACTTTGTTTTAAAACTGTTATGCTGAGAGTTTCCAGTAATTATTATTAAACTTAGTCATGCCTGGTCTGAAGTTACTTAAAGGGGTGCATGATGTTAATCGCACATTGGAATAACAGGGCCTGTAATGCACACGGGTTGAAGTGGTGACATGTCGTTGCTAGGGGCAACACGTATCAGAGAAGGATGATAGGACAGCATAAATTAGAAAAAAAATATTGCACAGGTAGATATGAATAGTGAAATAAGTGTAAGCTGCTGGCAACAACACAATAGGACTATTTGTGATGTAGCAGAGTAAATAACAAAAGTTGTATTCAAAAATAAAAGGTTAAACAAATGTCCATAAAGTGAAACAGTTTGTGCTATTCTTTGTGATAAAAAGAAACAGGTGGTTGCAAATAAATTCTCCTGATAAGTGTCCAATTTAGGTGAACAAATAAATGCAAGTGCCGGTCACCCAGGTCCACAGTAAATCATATGGAATGCCTCCTTACCGGAAGCACTGCGCCCCGAGCCCACCCACTTATGACATTAGCAAATCAACATTCGCTATTGTCCTTCTGCTTCTCCTCCTGGCCAATCAGGACAGGAAGCGGGTCTTAAGACTGGATTGGGAGAAGAAAGGCTGGGAAAGCCCCACCCGATCTGGATGGGGTAAGTGCGGACCCCACCCCAATAAATAGAGCACCAGCTGCCACTGAGGGAGGCATTCTATATGATTTACGGTGGAGGTGCACCTGGTTGACCGGCACTTGCATTTATTTTGTTCATCTAAATTGGACACTTATCAGGAGCTTCTATTTGCAACCACCTGTTTCTTTTCTTTCTTTTATCACAAAGAATAGCATTAACTGTTTCACTTTAAAGTGGTTGTAAACCCTTATGCTGCGTACACACGGTCGGAATTTCCGATGGAAACAGTCCGATGGGAGCTTTTCATCGGGTTTTCAGACCGTGTGTATGCCCATCGGTCTTTTTCTGTCGGAATTTCCGACGGACTTTGGATTGAGAACCTGTTCTTAATTTTTCCGACGGAAAACCTTTCTATCGGATTTTCCGATCGTGTGTATGCAATTCCGACACACAAAATTCCGACGCATGCTCGGAAACAATTCGACGCATGCTCAGAAGCATTAAACTTCCCTTTTATAGTGCAGTCGAACGTTTTTTAAGGCATGGTGTTATTGACCGTCGGAATTTGGTTTGACCGTGTGTAGGCAAGACAGTTTGAGCGAAATTCCGTCGGAATTCCGACGGGAAAACCATCAGAGCTTTTTCCGACGAGAATTCCGACCGTGTGTACGCAGCATTACAGACCACTTTGACCTACAGGTAAGCCTAGATTAAGGCTTACCTGTAAGTCCAATAAATATCTCCTTAACCTACACGGTTAAGGAGATATTTTACAAAAAAAGGGCACCGCTGTCTACGGCGCCGCAAGTGAAGGCAAACATGCCGTCACTTACGGCTCCCGCGTGCATGCGCCGGAGTGACGTCATCGCTGCTCCGGCCACTCACAGCACCAGAGCAGTGATACCCGGAAGGAAGATGGACGCTTTGTGCAACAGGGGACAGCGGTGACATCGCTGGCTCCTGTGTCGGGTAAGGATGCATAGTAGTCCATTATGCTTTACCTTTGCAGGGAAACAAAGAGAAGTAAACCCATCAGGGTTTACTTCCTCTTTAAGGATGATAAGACAGCAAGAGAGTGGGAGAGTGGTACCGGCAGGGGTGACGGGTCAAATGTATAATGTGGGGAGCGGTTCATAGCCTACCTCCTGAGCGGTCGGTGCCCTAGCAACCGAGACTGGACTGACGTAGTATGGGAAAGAAGAGCATTAATTAAGCATGTGCATGGGGTCCGCACTGGTGCTTGGTGGGACCCAGTTCTGTAATTGGGAGATGGGTGGCAAAGTCAAGCTGGACCGGTGGAACAAGATAGTACTCTGTGATGGCTCCTTCAAAACCCTGCAATCTGCATCCTGGGCAGGTGTATGTATCATGAGACAGAGAGGCACCTGTATGAATGCATCAGGTTATAATGCAGAGACACCGGGGTGTACGGCTCGCTTCTAAGTCGGGGTACCACCATAATGCTGATGTCAGGGGCATGGAGAGGAAAGAAAGAGAGCAAAAAGGCCCTGTGTGCCCCGGCGAGTTAGCCTAGCTCACACGTTCATGAACACAAAAAAAATGCGCTCAGATCCGTAAAAAAAAAAAAAAAAACGCTGTACTGATAAAAATTTGATTTTATTTACGGCTGTACATGCCAAATATTGGATCCTTTGTCTTATTGAATGTCAGATCTACCCTTCCTTTTCTGATAGTAGAACGACGCTCACACAGCCACTGTTTGCACTGAAAGAACCCCTCTCTATTTCCTTCCTCATCAACAGAATTGTGTACTGACCCCCATTAGGAAGAGGCACACTCCTCCCAGCACAAACACTAATCAAGCATGTAACATACACGCAGGGCACAATTACACACAACCAGATCCACACAAGCAGAATTCTAATGAAAAAAAAAAAAAAACGAACACCAGCTGGCCTGTTAAATAAGCCTTTATGCCCAAATCTACAAAAGCGAATCGGTAAACGCTCCCTTAAATCCAATAATGTGATTATATACACAAAGCTTCCAATTATATCAACATTATGCCAAGAGCTTGCATTTTATGTTAATCTGGAAAGGGAGCACTTCTCCTCCTCCCCGGTCGGGCACTGTGCCCAGATGGCACACATGACACGGTCTCACCCCCAAGCGCCAGCACCAGGCAAAAGCTCCGGGAGGACCGACCTGCTTTCTCGGCAGCGTCAGTTTTCAGACAGTAAGCAGCAAAAGGGACTCGTAAGCATCAATCTCAATGATAAGAGCGCGAGCCATGCACCACTGTGGAGGTAAACAAATCGATTGACGGTGTATTAGAAGCCTGCACCGAAATATCGCAGTCCCTCATTTGCATGGTTAATAATTTGCGGTTTATTGGATTTCCGCCGTCAATATTATCGGTTGCTTGATTACCTATTCTTGGAAGCCTCTGGGACGAACAATGGAGAGTTATTTTCTTAACAGCTGGCATCAAGTTAAATAATTCATAGTAGATTTAATCCGAATCAATAAATTCTCATATTAAGTTTAACACGGTGATGCAATTTCAAATATTATTTTCAGCTTTTTTTTTAAAGTGAACCAGCAGCAAGGCTATGGGCTATCAAGTATTTAAATATTCTTAGCAAACATTAAATGTTCTGCAAAATAAGCCTTCACTAACCTCTGTAACTGCAGGCATTGTGGATCAATTCATCGTCAAAGTTCACAGAAGATGCAGGGGAGTCCTTAACCAGTTCAGCTCCAAAGCATTTTTTTTTACTTTGTCACATACATGTAAAAATCCAAACTTTTGGCAATAAAATTACATAAACCCCCAGAACAGTATATATTTTCTGAAAGCAGAGGCCCTGTAAAATAAAAAGGTCATAGTTGCAATTTTTGGTTTCACGTGATATTTGTGCAACTGTTTATTAAACGCAAATTTTCCTGACAAAATATAATAAAAATGAATTTTAGTGCAAAACCACGCCATATAATACCAATTTTTGGTTAAAATATAAAGGATAAGCTTTACAGCCAGCTGCCAGCTGCGCATGCGCAAGCCACAATACACGTCGTAAATAGTCCTGCAGCCCTCTGGGACCAAACAAATGGCCACTGCCCCAACCCATAATGGTCCTTAACAGCAAGGAGCACATGGAAGGGCGACGCATGTCAAACAAAAACAAAGAAAAATTCCCAGCTCAACTTAACAACCAGCCTGCAACCAAATTAATTGTCCTGTCAGTTTGCCTTAAAATCAGGCGTTTTGTTTGCACACATTTGTGAATACATGCAAATACATGCGTAAGCTGCAGAGGAAAGGCACCCCAGTGCGGCTGGTGCTCAATTTTTTTTTGAGGGGGGGGTGCCCCAAGTTCACCTCGGGCTCTAATCATGTGCTTCCAAAAAATTAAAAAAAACATTGAAATTAGATTAATAGTGGCCACAACTGGCCTCCATAGAAAAAGCACATACAGGGGGTCCCCTAGTTACGAACTCGTTAGGGACTGTCCTCCTGTTCTTAACTCGGAAATGTTTGTAAGTCGGCCGCGCATGTGCAGACCGTCAATTACGGACATTTCCGATGTTCTGTCGAATGGCGTTCTGCGCATGCGCGGCAAATTACGGACATTTCCGATGTTTGCCGTCATTTTCCCGAGGCTCCGTCTGGCCGCTCATGCGCAGAGCGGCCGAAGGTCAGCGGAAAATGGCGGAGGGTCCCCGCAGCGCCCGGTTCATAAGTAGGAGATGTTTGTAGGTCGGGCGTTCGTAAGTCGGGGACCCCCTGTATATAGTAATGGGCAGATTTGACCTGTGACATGTTCCAGAATGCTACGGGGGGGGACTAGGCAATTTGAGCAGAGGTGGGAGTGGGTACCTGTCAAAACTTGGTACCTGCGCCCAAAAATATATGGTCCAAATATGTCAGAGGATAGGGGGGAGGAGGAAGAGTGGAACTTCCCCTTTTGGGTGAAGTTTTGCTTTAAATATTCTTAACAAATTTTAAATGAGCTTCAAAATAAGCCTTTGCTGATCTCTGTAGCTGCAGGCATTGTGGAGCAATTCATCCTCAAAGTTCGATTACAGGGAGCTTTGATCAGTGTCACTAGGCAGAACGGGGAAATGCTTGTTTACATCAGCATTTCCCTGTTCTTCCTCTCCGTGAGGCGATCGCGGGTATCCCCGTCGACATCGAGTCCGCGGGGACCCGCAATCACACTCCACAAGCAAGCCCCAATGTATATCGGCGTGAGCCGGTCAGCAAGCGGTTAATATATATATATATATATATATATACACACACACACACACACATTTTTTTTCCCTTTTATTGGTTGAACTAGATGGACTTATGTAAAGTACCAAGTAACATATATATATATATAAATATAAGTAATATATATATATATATATATACAGGGGGTCCCCGGGTTACAAACAAGATAGGGACTGTAGGGTTGTTCTTTAGTTGAATCTGTTTGTAAGTCGGAACAGGTAAATTTTTTAAGTGTAGCTCCAGCCAAAAAATCTATTTTTAAGTTTTTTAGATAACATAGAGAAGGGTTATCACCCCTGTAACATTTGTTTTGCTGTCTGTGCCCCTGTTCAGAAGATTTCACTTCACCTTCTGTCCCAATGACAATTGGATTTTGAAAATTTTGGGTTGTTAGGGAAGCATGGACTGGTGATAAAGCATCAGTGCAGACAACTTTTTACCATATTAACTCTTACAGGAGAGAATTTCCCTTCCTAGGGGTGGATTTCCTCTCACTTCCTGTTGTCTCCCTCCGTTTGTAAGTAGGAGTCGTTTGTAAGTCGGATGTTTGTAAGTCGGGGACCCCCTGTATATATATATATATATATATATATATATAATGACACACACACACACACACAGTGCCTTGAAGAAGTATTTATACCCCTTGAAATTTTCCACATTTTGTCATGATAAAAGTGGGGAGAATTTTAAAGCAGGGTTAGATTATAGAAAAATATCCCAAGCTTTGAACATCTCACAGAACACTGTTCAATCCATCATCCAAAAATGGAAAGAGTATGGTACAACTGGAAACCTGCCAAGACATGGCCGTCCACCTAAACTGACAGGCCGGGCAAAGAGAGCATTAATCAGAGAAGTGGCCAAGAGGCCCATGGTAACTCTAGAGGAGCTGCAGAGATCCACAGCTCAAGTGGGAGAATCTGTCCACAGGACAACTATTAGTCGTGCTCTCCACAAATCTGGCCTTTATGGAAGAGTGGCAAGAAAAAAACCATTGTTAAAAGAAATCCATAACAAGTCCCGTTTGCAGTTTGCGAGAAGCCATGTGGGGGACACAGTAAACATGTGAAAAAAGGTTCTCTGGTCAGATGAGACCAAAATTGAACTCTTTGGCCTAAAAGCAAAACGCTATGTGTGGCGGAAAACTAACACTACACATCACCCTGAACACACCATCCCCACCGTGAAACATGGTGGTTGCAGCATCATGTTGTGGGGTTGCTTTTCTTCAGCAGGGACAGGGAAGCTGGTCAGAGTGGATGGGAAGATGGATGGAGCCAAATACAGGGCAATCTTAGAAGAAAATCTGTTGACTGACTTGAGACTGGGGTGGAGGTTCACCTTCCAGCAGGTTAAACATACAGCAAGAGCTACAATGGAATGGTTTAGATCAAAGCATATTCA
The DNA here is from genome assembly GCA_028564925.1 of Lithobates sylvaticus. Classification (NCBI taxonomy): domain Eukaryota; kingdom Metazoa; phylum Chordata; class Amphibia; order Anura; family Ranidae; genus Lithobates; species Lithobates sylvaticus. The sequence goes on along the minus strand of CM053035.1, from coordinate 34,278,210 downwards.
TGTGTTAAAATGGCCCAGTCAAAGTCCAGACCTAAATCCAATTAAAATCTGTGGCAAGATTTGAAAATCACTGTTTACAGACACTCTCCATCCAATCTGACAGGGCATGAACTATTTTGCAAAGATAGATGAGCAAACATTTCAGTCTCTAGATGTGCAAAGCTGCTAGAGACATCCCCAAAAGGACTTGCAGCTGTAATTGTAGCAAAAGGTGGTTCTAAAAAGTATTGACTCAGGGGAGCTGAATACAAATGCACAACACACTTTTCACATATTTTTGTGTAACAAAAGATGAAAACCTTTTATCATTTTCCTTCCACTTCACAATTATGTGCCACTTTGTGTTGGTCTATCACATAAATACACAAGAAAATAAATTTACGTCTTTGGTTATAACATGAAAAAATGTGGAAAATGTCAGGGGTAAGAATACTTTTTCAAGGCACTTGGGGAGTTTCTTAGAATTTCATGTTCATCTGCCCCACTCTGACCCTGTAAACTTTCCAGCCCTCCTGACACTCTAGGTTCAGACATATTGTATGTACCTTTAAATAATACACAGAAACAATGCAGATTGGTTAGCTCTCTCTGATTTTACTTGTTCAAAGGGAAAGTCATGGAACAGGGTATTAGTCAGCTAAGTCAAGGGTAAACAGCCAAAACTCAATTGAAAAGGCAATTAAATAACAGCTTGGAATCACAGATATAAAATAGCAATGTACATAGAAACAGATAATAAATAAATTAATATCTATTGGAAAGCTACTTATGGCTGTACGCATTATCACTGTCAAAAGAGGACCCCTAGGTGGCCTATTATACCTTTAATCCTAATGAGAGACTGGGAATTATATTATTATTATAATATTATTATAATATATTGTCCCCTTTAAATAACAAAAAGATAACAGTGTCCAGGAAGCAAGGCCTCGTAATGATCTTCACCGGCAAGTTGGAGCTCATAGAACAAGGATCCTGAGTGTGGCACAGTGAGGTTATATTTAAAGCAAAACAGCTGTGCCTGGCTAGTTGTAATCCTTAGGTTAATTTCAGGTGTAAGATGTCTATATACAGTGTTCTATGAGATAAGGTAAAGCAATTCCAGGTATTACAGTGTTCTGTGAACTAGGATAAAGTAGAGATTGTATTGGCAGGCTGATGCCTTCTCACCAAACCTCCTGAAGAGCGATGCAAGTTGGTGCATCCTTCTGTGGAACGAGCAGAGATGCCAGACCGGCTGCTGGGACCATGAGTCGTCTGATTCGACTGGTTACAGCGATGCTGCAGTGATGCTCCTTGTGCAGCAAGCGACGCTGGACCCACCTGGCCCGGAGCTGGAATCGCGTAATAGGCCGCAGTCCTCTCACACAGCAACAGAGGGGGGTTTACTTGATGGAACCCGGGAAGTTGGGCCTAGTTGACTGACCCTTTTATAGCCTCTCCCAGAGTTCTTTCTCTGGAGCAGATGGCATGCTGGGATGTGTAGTCCAGGGATAGTTCTGCAGATCCAGGATGGCTGTTCAGGAGACTACAGTCCCCACACTGCTCTCTGCTTGGCTCAGGAAGATGATGCAAGTATTTTTTGGAGCCCAACACTAGAGGAACACAGAGACAGTCCAAGAAAGGAGAGGGAAGCCTGCAATGCCAAATAACTGTGGTCCGCTGTCGGCTACATCCTCCCCCCACTTTAAAGTCTTTGGTCCCCAAAGACAGGATACAATCTCATAAATGTATCTATTGAGTAGTACACTTAAAGATTAACAACAAATTATTCTACTAACCACTATCAACAGTAGCAAACAACTGACTAATAGATACATTTTCGAACAGTAAACTATATACACCATTGGACAAAGTTATATCATTTTGATGACAGGCCAGTAATAACTTAGTGACCCACCCAGTAGTGTCAGGAGGACTGTCAGTGCCAGATAATTGTAGTCCGCTGTCGGCCACATATACATTTTAAAAACGAAATTACTAAAATAAAATTAACACCAAACCATTATAGTTTTACTTAAAAGAAACAACATTTAATACAGAAGTGTGTGTTTAAATAGGGCTGGAAAAAATCTGTAACAGCTCTATTCAATACGTGTCACACATGGTTTTACACAGGAATAATTAACCACAAAAGGTTATTTATTAAGGTTTTATATTTCCTCCTATTTACCTGTACTACTTTATCCTAGTCTGATGCATTAGCGAAATTGTTAAGGACACTCTGAAAACGGGAGACAGCGTGAGGTCAGGCAGCTAACAAGCCAGCAGCTGTCAAAATTTAAGCAACAAAAAATCCACTAGTCACTAGTCATATGTCTTTGGTTTGGGAGAATTGAGATTCAACGATGACGGCACAAGTCTCTATTGAATACCAGATTTACTTAGAAAGACGCATAGTGTAAGCCGGCATATTTGCTAAGTGCTGACAGCGAAAAATCCTTTCCTTTGCTAATGTTTACAGAAACTGCTACCAAATATGAACTATTCAGCTCATAAACAATTCACCGATGCATAATCATAAAATAAAAACTCTGCTCAAGTCTCCCTCGGGACCCGTCGTTCCCTCGTTGGAAGGCGATCTTGTGTCTGGCACGGCACAGAGGAGAAGCAGAGCTGTCAATCGCAGACCGCGTGTCAAGGACAACTCTGCCGTTCCTGTGACAGTCATGTGTCACTGCTTTCTGCATACACCAGCAGCCGGGGAGAAAAATTAAATATCAAGGTGAAGAATTACTGTAGCTATTGACTTTTTGACAAAAAGTCAACATTTGCATATGAGTAATAGTTCTATTTGGTCTGCTTAGAGTGCATGTTTTGGAGAAAGAAGGTGCATGTTTTAACAGGTTGATGGAGCAGATTATGAAGGTACTGCTATTGCGTTGTATCAAAAGGCGCCAACCATGGATGCAGATGGTCATACCGCTTGCCCCCTGGTGAGTCTGCTGACAGCCTTTTAACTGTTTGCAGCATACAGTACCAGGCTATGACTTAGGCCAAGGAGTGCCATTTTTACATGGGAAGCATTTATTGATGCATGATTCATGGCCGGGACCTGCTGACAATCAACACAGGGCACTGTACAGAGGGAACAATCTCTCTGTTTCTCACCCCTGCAAAGTAAAAGCAACACACATTACACATTATATATATATATATATATATATATATATATATATATATATATATATATATATATAGATCTATATATATTAAGGCTGTTACTGATTAAAATTTTCGTGTTCGATTAATCATTTTTTTTTTTTTAATCGATCGACTAATTTCAATTAATTATAACGCACATACAGATCCAACTACTTTAAGCTGATCTCCTTGCATTGCAACTCTGCATTAGTCAGTGGTAAATGTGGTATACACTATATACAATCACCCGACACTAGTTAGTTTCCACAATCCATGACTTAACTTCACAGTTCACACAAATACGTTTTAAATTCAAACTGTAGCACTGACGTAAGTCATTTTTTTTTCCACAGTATCGTGACAATCCCTCCACCTCCGGTCTAACTAATCACTCTCACCTTATGGCATGGACCCCTGTGCAAACAGGTGGTCATGCAAGCGGGTATCAAAAGGGTTAACACGGACCATAAACTTCTCTCACGTCTCCTTAGATCTCAGCAAGGAAGCCAGGTCATGGGTAGAAAGAAAAATCTAAGTGCTCACCGCTTAGGTATAAGATTACATTTTTGTGTTCAAACACAAACTCCGCACATAAAGATGATAAAAACACAGCATGTAAAGCCGACAATCGTGTTAGTTCCGTAGGGCAGCAGCGGGTGACGTCATGCGTAGCTCCTCCCCCATATGCGTTACGTTTAATCAGAACTTCAACGTCACCGGACTCCTCCCCCATTCCTTCGTTAGCATACGGGGGGGAGGAGGAGTCCGGTGACGTCGATGTCCGTGACGTCACGGATCTCCGACGGAACTCCCTGAAGCCGGCGGAGAGGCGGGTACCGATCAAAAAAACTTTGATCGATCAAAAGAATTTTGATCTATCAAAAAAATTAAAGATTAATCGAGGAATTAATCTTTAATTTTCACAGCCTTAATATACAGTGGTGTGAAAAAGTGTTTGCCCCCTTCCTCATTTCCTGTTCCTTTGCATGTTTGTCACACTTAAGTGTTTCGGAACATCAAACCAATTTAAACAATAGTCAAGGACAACACAAGTAAACACAAAATGCAATTTGTAAATGAAGGTGTTTATTATTAAAGGTGAAAAAAAATCCAAACCATCATGGCCCTGTGTGAAAAAGTGATTGCCCCCTAAACCTAATAACTGGTTGGGCCACCCTTAGCAGCAACAACTGCAACCAAGCGTTTGCGATAACGTGCAATGAGGCTTTTACAGCGTCCTGGAGGAATTTTGGCCCACTCATCTTTGCAGAATTGTCCTAATTCAGTTACATTAGAGGGTTTTCGAGCATGAACGGCCTTTTTAAGGTCTCAATAGGATTCAGGTCAGGACTTTGGCTAGGCCACTCCAAAGTCTTCATTTTGTTTTTCTTCAGCCATTCGGTGGTGGACTTGCTGGTGTGTTTAGGATCATTGTCCTGCTGCAGAACCCAAGTTCGTTTCAGCTTGAGTACACGAACAGATGGTCGGACATTCTCCTTCAGGAACTCTTGGTAGACAGCAGAATTCATAGTTCCTTTTATCACGGCAAGTCTTCCAGGTCCTGAAGCAGCAAAACAGCCCCAGACCATCACACTACCACCACCATATTTTACTGTTGGTATAATGTTCTTTTTCTGAAATGCAGTGTTCCTTCTACGCCAGATATACTTGGACACACACCTTCCAAAGAGTTCCACTTTTGTCTCACCGGTCCACAGAATGTTGTCCCAAAAGTCTTGGGGATCATCAAGATGTGTTGTGGAGAAATTGAGACGAGCTTTGATGTTCTTTTTGCTCAGCAGTGGTTTTCTCCTTGGAACTCTGCCATGCAGGCCATTTTTGCCCAGTCTTTTCCTGATGGTGGAGGCATGAACGCTGACCTTAACTGAGGCAAGTGAGGCCTGCAGTTCCTTGGACGTTGTTGTGGGGTCTTTTGTGACCTCTTGGATGAGTCGTCGCTGCGCTCTTGGGGTAATTTTGGGCGGCCGGCCACTCCTGGGAAGGTTCACCACTGTTCCATGTCTTCGCCATTTGTGGATAATGGCTCTCACTGTGGTTCGCTGGATTCCAAAGCTTTGGAAATGGCTTTATAACCCTTTCCAGACTGATAGATCTCAATTACTTTCTTTCTCAATTGTTCCTGAATTTCTTTGGGTCTCGGCATGATGTGTAGCTTTTAAGAATCTTCTGGTGGACCTTACTGTGTCAAGCAGCTCCTATTTAAGTGATGCCTTGATTGTGAACAGGTGTGGCAATAATCAGGCCTGGGTGTGGCTAGAGAAATTGAACTCAGGTGTGGACAACCACAGTTATAGTATGTTTTAACAAGGGGGGCAATCACTTTTTCACACAGGGCCATGATGGTTTGGATTTTTTTTCACCTTTAATAATAAACACCTTCATTTACAAATTGCATTTTGTGTTTACTTGTGTTGTCCTTGACTATTGTTTAAATTGGTTTGATGTTCCGAAACACTTAAGTGTGACAAACATGCAAAGGAACAGGAAATGAGGAAGGGGGCAAACACTTTTTCACACCACTGTATTATAGAGAGAGAGAGAGAGAGAGAGAGAGAGAGAGAGAGATTATGTGACAGTATGGTTCCCTGTTGTAGTGATTGTCAGGATTATCAAACAGGCAGGTTGAGGGGCTCCAGGAGGATTATTTAAAGCGGAAGTAAACCCATCGATTTAACAGTTTTTAAAAAAAAGGCATGCCGGGGAATTCTAACTGCACATTGGCTGTGCTCTCAACCAAACAGTCAAACCATCCAATGGCTGGTGTCATAACGGATCACATGTGCAGCACTGTGGCAGTTGAAGATTAAACAGAGGCAAAGATGGCAGCTTCCTTGGCTGAAAACGATAGGGGGGTTTACTTCCACTTTAATTTGGTGGAAACTGTTTTATCAGTTTCTTCTGTGGTTGGTAAAATCCAGTTGGGGACCTGGAGCCTGGAGATTTCATAGCGATCTGGGTGGGATGGAATCTCCAATCTTGGGACCAGGTTTTGGGAACAGCCAGGAGTCTGTCTTGTTGATTCTGCAGGTGGGTCTTGGGCTTATAGCAGAGCCAGAACCAGGGTTTTGGACTCCACCCTACCGAGGAGTCCAGGCGTGCAAGGGAGAAGTGTGCCTGTTGGCACAGGACAATCTGACAGGGCAGACGGAGGGCCCAAGCCGGTGGGCTGAAGCAGCCAGGAAGCTGTAAGAGAGAGTGTCACCAGAGGTAGAGAGTGGGTACCAAACAGGGACACAGTTACAGGGTCAAGAGAACCGAGGTGAAAAGCAGTGCTGACCAGAGAGCCAGGTGGCTTGTTTTTTTCCATTTGTTATTTAATTATTGCTTTGAAACCCCTGCATGGGAATCCTGGATGGACTGTTTTTTTCTTTTACTTCAACAAACATGGGCCAAAAGGGCCCTTAAACTGCATATCTGGCGTAGACTCAGCTCACTGGTAAGCTCTACACTAAAGCTTAAAAAAAAAAACTATATTACAATATATATAGATCTATCTATCTATCTATCTATCTATCTATCTATCTATCTATATATATATATATATATATATATATATACACACACACCATAGTTAATAGACGCTATACCTTTCAAGCAAACCAATCAATATACACTTATTGGGATTTTTTTTTTACGAAAGACATGTAGTCGAATACATTTTTGACAAAATTTATGAAGAAATTTTATTTTTTTGATTTTTATTGGATACGTTTTTTAGCAGAAAGTAAAAGATATTGGTTTTTTTTTTTCAATATGTTTGGTCTTTTTTCATTTATACAGTGAGGGAAAAAAAGTATTTGATCCCCTGCTGATTTTGTACGTTTGCCAACTGACAAAGAAATGATCAGTCTATAATTTTAATGGTAGGTTTATTTTAAGAGTGGGAGACAGAATAACAACAAAAAAATCCAGAATCCATTTCAGTTATAAATTGATTTGCATTTTAATGAGTGAAATAAGTATTTGACCCCTTTGCAAAACATGACTTAGTATTTGGAAGCAAAACCCTTGTTGGCAATCACAGAGGTCAGACGTTTCTTGTAGTTGGCCACCAGGTTTGCACACATCCCCGGAGGGATTTTGTCCCACTCCTCTGCAAATCCTCTCCAAGTCATTAAGGTTTTGACGCTGACGTTTGGTAACTCGAACCTTCAGCTCCCTCCACATATTTTCTATCAAATTAAGATCTGGAGACTGGCTAGGCCACTCTAGGACCTTCATGTGCTTCTTCTTGAGCCACTCCTTTGTTGCCTTGGCCATGTGTTTTGGGTCATTATCATGCTGGAATACTCATCCACGACCCAATTCCAATGTCCTGGCTGAGGGAAGAAGGTTCTCACCCAAGATTTGACAGTACATGGCCCTGTCCATCGTAGCTTTGATGCAGTGAAGTTGTCCTGTACCCTTAGCAGAAAAACACTCCCAAAGCATAATGTTTACAACTCCATGTTTGATGGTAGGGATGGTGTTCTTGGGGTCATAGTCAGGATTCCTTCTCCTCCAAACACGGCAAATTGAATTGATGCCAAAGAGCTCGATTTTGGTCTCATCTGACCACAACACTTTCAGCCAGTTCTCCTCTGAATCATTCAGATGTTCATTAGCAAACTTCACACAGGCCGGTACATGTGATTTCTTGAGCAGGGGGACCTTGCAGGCGCTGCATAATTTCAGTCCTTTACTGCGTCGTGTGTTACCGATTGTTTTTTGGTGGCTTTGGTCCCAGCTACCATGAGATCATTGACAAGATTCTCCCGTGTAGTTCTGGACTGATTCCTCACCGTTCTCATAAACATTGAAACTCCATGAGGTGAGATCTTGCATGGAGCCCCAGACCGAGGGAGATGGACAGTTATTTTGTGTTTCTTCCATTTGCGAATAATCGCACCAACTGTTCCATATTTTAAGTGCATGGGTCGTCAATGGGGACGTATCCCTGTGTTCCAGAGAGAGCCACGGGGGATAGGACAAGTTTATGCCTGCCATATAATTCTCCATAGAGAACCAGAGTTTAGAATGGGGATGGAAGCGCCAGTTCAGGATCCTCTGGAGAACTGTAGTCCAATAGTATCACAGTATGTCTGGAATTCACAAACCCCCTGAAAGTTTTGGGCATTTCAATACTCTCAAGGCTATACGCAATTTCCGTGAGTTCCAGATAAAACTAGTAAACATGCTAGATAATTGGGTGAAGAAGCTTCTGGGCAGGGGGACAGGGAGCATCTGCAAGAAAAATAATATTCTAGGGAGGACAGACATTTTTATGATATTCACCCTCCCAGCCAAGTGAAAGCAGTCTTTGTCCACTGCAAAAGATCTTGCCTAACTGTCACCAACCAAGGGTAATTAGTCGCGTACAATGTGTCAAAGCGGTCTGTTAGCTGGATGCCCCGATATCTCAAGGAGGCTGATGCCCACGTAAAAGGGAATGCGCTCTTATAACTTTTGGTCATGCCAGGGGGTACCCGGATGGGTAAAATTTCTGATTTTGTAAGATTAATTTTGAAGTTCGAGAGTGTCCTGAAAAGTTCACGCATCAGGACCGGCAGCGAGATCAACGGGCCTGTTAGGTGGAATAGTACATCATCAGCATAAGCTGAGAGCTTATGTTCTGTGTTGCCCACCTTCAAGCCTTTGATGTCCTGCCTTTTGTTTTTAGTCAATATTGGTTTATCTTAGAATTCAGCTTTAAGCTAAAAAGTGAAGAATTTGGCTTTAAAGCAACCTTAGGGAACAAGTAATATCAATTAGATGCTATCCAGAATAAATTACAACTGTGTTAAAGTCAGAAAGCCTACTACATCTTTATACTTTTTTTTTTTTTTGCTGACTTTTACTTGAATGGGAACTGTGGAGCTGTGTTGCTATGGCTATTTTAGTGATCTTTTGTAGCATAAATATAAGTAGAATCTAGGATTCCCCTATGTATATGCTAAGTAACTTGTTGGACTGGTTTGTGAAGCTTAGGAGGATATAAGGTTGGCAGGAAGTAGGGGGGGGGGTAGACTTGAACACAGTGATGTGCTGAACAAAGAAAGACGTTTTGCAGGACTCCAAGAAACAAGGAGCAGTCTGGAGAGATCCTGGATAAAAGGAAGAAGACTGGTGTCCCATGCTTCTCTTATGCCGCGTACACACGATCGGAATTTCGGCCAGCAAAAGACTGACGAGTGCCTTTAATCGGAAAATGCGACCGTGTGTAGGCTCCATCGGAATATTGCTGCCCGAATTCCCACCAGCAAAAATTTGAGAGCATGTTCTCAATTTTTCCGATCGTCTGTAAAAATTCGACGCGCAAAATTCCTACGCATGCTCGGAAACAATTTGAAGCATGCTCGGAAGCATTGAGCTTAATTTCTCGGCTCGTCGTAGTGTTGTACATTACCACGTTCTTGGCGGTCGAAAGTTCAGCGAACTTTTGTTTGACCGTGTGTATGCAAGCCAAGTTTGAGCGGAATTCCTTCAGAAAAACCATCATAGCTTTTTCTGACGAGAATTCGTGTGTACGCGGCATTAGTGGCACTTCTGGATCAGTGGAATTGGACACCTGCTCCCCTCTCCTGATTCCAGGCAGAGCGGCTCTACAAGCCTTTTAAGGTTGCATCAAGTTAGAGGGATTGCACCAAAAAAAAAAAAAATTAAAAGCCAGCAGCTACAGATACTGCAGCTGCTGACTTTTAATAAATGGACACTTACCTCTTCCAGGGTCCAGCAATGTCGGCAGCCGAAGCCGAGAAATCGCTTCTCGTTGAGGGAATCAGGAAGTGAAGCGTTGCGGCTTCACTTCCCAGTTCCCTACTGCGCATGCGCGAGTCGCGCAGTGCAATGAGAATGCTCCGCACGGTCTTGCTCCGCGCGGTCTCTGGGACCCGTGTGTGTCCCAGCAGACAGAGCAGCAGGACAGGAAGAGGCTTAGACTCCCGTGGGAGTCTATGCCCGGAAGTGGGTGCAAATACCTGTCTTAGACAGGTATCTGCACCCCCCCTCCCCCTGAAAGGTGCCAAATGTGACAGGGGGGAGGGTTTCCGATGAGCGGAAGTTCCACTTTAGGGTGGAACTCCGCTTTAAAGTGGAAGTAAACCCTTCCATATGACTTTGGCCTACAGGTAAGCCTAGATTAAGGCTTACCTGTAGGTCCAATAAATATCTCCTAAGCCTATATGGTTTAGGAGATATTTAGCGATGAAAAGGCATCGCTGTCTACGGCGCATGCGCCGTAGACAGCGGCGCGCAGGCGCACTGAGGGCGCACTGAAGATGCCGAGATCACGGCAATATGCCGATCTCGTGCGCATGCGCGGGAGTGACGTCTCGCCGCTCCAGCGAATGATAGCGCTGGAGCGGCGAGACCCGGAAGTCACTCCGGCCCTGGATGGCGGCGAAGAAGATCGAGGATAAGGACAGCTTCGGGGGCTTCGTTTTCAGGTAAGTCTTTCATAATGAGCTAGTATGCTATGCATACTAGCTCATTATGCCTTTGCCTTGCAGGGTGTCTTTTTTTTTTTTTTTTTTAAGAGGCTTTACTTCCTCTTTAAGTAACTGCTCATTTGCTGGGAAGGATAGATGGCTTGTGCATGTGTATATTGTAAGTATATTTTGTAAAACTTTGTTTACTGTGAATTGTTTTTGCTACAATTGTATGTGCAGCATTTTTTGTTTAGTAAAACACTAATACACTAAAAGAGATTTTTTATGCTTCCTTGTTTTTACTGCAAATAACTCTCAAAGACAAAGTAAAAGAGGATCCACCAAAACTTGTGGTTCTAGGAAAGGCACCTCTAAAGTGACCCCCAGGGTGGGTGCCTAATTGATGTCCATTCAGCTCTAGTAGAGGCCGTACATTGTACGTGATGTATTGTGTGTACAGAATGCAGAGGTAGAATAGCATTGCATCTACAGAAAGCCTTGGCAGCCTATGGTGTGTTTTGTCGGTTGCTCTTGTACTTTGTACAGCAGTCTTCTTACAGAGTGTCATTTATGGGGATCTGTGTAAAATATCAGTGACTGCACTTAGCAGGAGCACCTCTGATAATGAAAGCTGATGACTGATCGGAGATGGAAGATATGTCATATACAAAAGCTGAGTAGATGCAATAATCATGGAGCCCCCGTGATAAGATGACAAGGTATGGTATGTAGCTACGACTGAATATATGAGTCCATGCTGGAAACTTTACATTGTCAGTGAAAACAATGATGCAGGATTCATACAGACAGTGTCCTGTAGCAGTGAGCCTCATCTCACTGCCTACTGTTTAACACTATGATGCCCCTGCATTCACCGCATTACACGGCATACATGGTGGTGGGTAGTCTTTGGGCCAATGACTGGTGTAGAACTGAAAGGTTCAGAGTACTTCTGCGTTGTCCATTAACCACTTTCAGACCGGACCAATTTGCAGCCAAGGGACCAGGCCCCTTTTTGCGTTTCGGCACTGGGTCGCTTTAACTGACAATTGCGCGGTCGTGCGACGTGGCTCCCAAACAAAATTGACGTCCTTTTTTTCCCACAAATAGAGCTTTCTTTTGGTGGTATTTGATCGCCCCTGCGGTTTTTATTGACAATTGGCAACACTGGTACGGGGCATAAGAAGTAAAAGAAAATTCTCCGACAACTTTTTAGAGTTTTTTTTATTTGTGTTACATAATTGCAGAGGAAAACATCTAAGTCTGTCAACCTTTTTGAAATGTGCAGTTTTAAGGTGTATGTGTAGGCAAAAAAAATGGTTTATTTTAGTTTAAGGTAGAGTAGGAGTATTCGTTTTTTGTGGCTTCTGTTCAATTCCTGTTCTTGTTACGCAACAGGAAGTGAGGGGAAATCCCTCCAAAAGTCAATGCAGTTTTCATTTTAGATGTAGTTTACACACTTGTGTTTTGGGGTGCTATAAGTTGGCAGTGAAGTATTTTTACAATCCCCAACCACTCCCCCCCCTTCCTTAAAGTGGAAGTAAACCCATCGATTTGATAGTTTCAAATGACAGTTAACATTCCCGGCATGCCGGAACTGCTATCTGTCACATTTGCTTGTGCTCTCAACCAAACTGTCAAACCATCCAATGGCTGGTTTCATAACGGATCACATGTGCAGCATCATGGCAATTGCAGATTAAACAGAGGCAAAAATGGCAGCTTCCTAGGAGGGTTTACTTCCACTTTAAGATGCAAAGGCAGCCCGACAAGGGTGTATACGCATCAGAAATTATCCCCCACCATCACGTACAATACCACTTTTGAACTCGACACAGTCAAGTGACTAAGGCTGCGCAACAACCATGAGCCAAACGCTTGGCTCGCAGTTTTCCCATTCGAACAGCCCATTCAGCTGTCAGCTGTCTAAGGCAGTGATGGCGAACCTTGGCACTCCAGATGTTTTGGAACTACATTTTCCATGATGCTCATACACTTTGCAGTGTAGTTGAGCATCATGGGAAATGTAGTTCCAAAACATCTGGGGTGCCAAGGTTCACCGTCACTGCCCTAAGGCAACTGTTCTCAACTAGCGCTCAGTGGTACCCTATGGTTTTGTCCTTGGATAGGTAGGGGTTCCTTGAGCTGTGGCTAACTGACCTCCTATTTGATGGTGCCTACATAGTTCCAGGTCCAATGTCACTTCGCAAAGCCAGCAGCATGACTGCATTCTGACCACTATCAATGTAAGGGGCATTTTCCTTATGACCCACGATGGATGAATATTACCAGGGGTTTCCTAAGACCTGAAAATGATTTCAAGGGCTCTTCTGGTGTAAAAAGTTTGAGAAAGGCTTCTCTAAGGGCTTGTTTACAGATGCATCACTTTGTAATAAGCATTCCTCAGTGGTGCAGGCACGGTTGACAGGCATTCAGGAACTGATACTGCCACCTCCTGAATGTCCGTTTTTTTGTGGGGGGGTTGACAGCTGAATGGGCTGTTGGAATGGGAATACTGCGAGCCAAGCGTTTGGCTCATGGTTGTTGCGCAGCCTTAGTCACTTGACTGTGTTGAGTTCAAAAGTGGTATTGTATGTGATGGTGAGGGATCATTTCGGATGCGTATACACCCTTGTCGGGCTGCCTTTGCATCTTAAGGAAGGGGGGGGGGGGAGTGGTTGGGGATTGTAAAAATACTTCACTGCCAACTTATAGAACCCCAAAACACAAGTGTGTAAACTACATCTAAAATGAAAACTGCAAATAAAATGAAAACTGCAAATGGTTTATTTTAGTTTTAGGTAGAGTAGGAGTATTTGTTTTTTGTGGCTTCTGTTCAATTCCTGTTCTTGTTACGCAACAGGAAGTGAGGGGAAATCCCTCCAAAAGTCAATGCAGTTTTCATTTTAGATGTAGTTTACACACTTGTGTTTTGGGGTTCTTTAAGTTGGCAGTGAGGGGGGGGTTGACAGCTGAATGGGCTGTTCGAATGGGAATACTGCGAGCCAAGCGTTTGGCTCATGGTTGTTGCGCAGCCTTATTAACTTGACTGTGTCGAGTTCAAAAGTGGTATTGTATGTGATTGTGAGGGATAATTTCTGATGCGTATACACCCTAGACATGTTTCATACGAATCGAAAATTCATACAAATTTTTTGAAATTCGTACATTCATACGAATCCGAAATACGAATTTTTATGCATACGAATTCCATACGAAATACGAAATTTCATTACGACTTTCGGATCCAAATTAACAGAAACGTGACTGGTGTTTATGCATAAGAATTCTGTACGAAATATGAAATTCCGTAAACGAATTTCCGTTCCAAATTAACAGAAAGTATCAGAAACGTGACTGGTGTTAATATGCAGAAGAATTCTGTACGAAATTTCGTTTACGAAATACGAAATTTAGTTTACGAATTTCCGATCCAAATTAACAGAAACGTTTAAATAAAAAAAATAAAAAAATAATAAATTCGTACGAATTTCGTACGAATCCGAACGAAATTTCGTATACGAATTACGAATTTTTTTAATACGAAACGAAACTAAACAAATATTTTGACGGTTTCCATGTCTAATACACCCTTGTCAGGCTGCATTTGCATCTTATGCATCTTAAAGAAGGGGGGGGGGGGGGGGGGGTGGTTAGGGATTGTAAAAATACTTCACTGCTGACTTATAGCACCCCAAAACACAAGTATAAACTACATCTAAAATGAAAACTGCATTCACTTTTGGAGGGATTTCACTTCCTGTAGCGTAACACGGACAGAAAGTAAACAGAAGCCGCAAAAAACGAATACTCCTACTCTACCTAAAACTAAAATAAACCATTTTTTTGCCTACACATACACCTTAAAACTGCACATTTCAAAAAGGTTGACAGACTAATGCCCCGTACACACGGTCGCAAATTCCGACCACAAAATCCGTCAGATTTTTTCCGACGGATTTTGTCCGACACTGGTGTTGCATACACACGGTCGGACAAAGTTGTTGGAAAATCCGTCTCATTCTGACCGTGGTGATGTTCGTTGCATACGACGTAACTACGTAGAGGCTATTAGCCAATAGCTTTGGTCTCGTAATTTGATCTGAGCATGCGTGGCACTTTGTCCGTTAGAATTCTCTACACACGATCGGAAAAAGTCTGATCGGATTTTGTTGTCGGAAAATTTGAGAGCAGGATCTCAAATTTTTCTGTCAGAAATTCCGACGGAAAAAGTCTGATGGAGCCCACACACGGATTTTCCGACAACATGGTCCGATCGGACATTTTCTAAACTCTAAAAACCTAACTGCACCCACCTCCTATCAAAATGACAGGTCTAGTACTCGTTAGTTAAAGCAGACCCTACAGTAAAAAGCAAGGTCTGCTTACACTGCACAGTTTCCTCTCCTTCTTCTTCCTCCCATGGCGCCTAGGTGAGGATCACACCATGCTCCTTCCAGCTAGATCCCGGAGAATACAGAACAGCCATATCTCATGAGAAGAGGAATTTGCAATGAACTGAAGTGCCTTCTTGTGAGATTCCTCTGCTCTGCATTCCCCTGGAATCTTCCAGGAAATGCGATGACATCACACCCAGAGACGGGGAAGATGGAGGTAAGCATGAATCCAACTCATTTCTTTAAGGTAGGTGATTTTAAAGGGGGAGGGGGGCTGAGTCTGGTAAATCTGGCCCTACATATACAATGTGATAAGTATATTGTATGTAACCATGCCTGAAGAAGGGGTCTTGCTCGACCATGAAATGTCACTACTTCATGCTGTGATGTGATCGCTTCAATAGGCCCAAATGGGCGCTATTTCAAAGATCCTATGTGGTTAATGGATAGATTCATGCATTGGGTGTTTTTTTTTTTTTAAGCACCTGATTAGAGCCATAGGCTCTAATGCGACGTACACACGATCGGAATCCCGGCCAGAAAAAGACAGATGAGAGCTTTTCGTCGGAAAATAGCAGGAAGCAGGAAGACGAGACACATGGAAGACACCGCTCACCGCTGCCTGACTCGCCACTAAGATGGGGTAAGTGCCAGTCAGAGAGCGGATGGGGGCTGCATTTGATAGGGCACAATGGCGTCATTTGATGGGCAAAATGGCGGCATTTGATGGATCACAGTGGCTGCATTTGATGGGGCACAATGGCTGCATTTGATGGGCACAGTGGCTGCAATTGATGGGCACAGTGGCTGCATTTGATGGGGCAAAATGGCGGCATTTGAGGGGGCACAGTGGCAGCATTTGATGGGAATAATGGTGGCATTTGATGGGCACAGTGGCTGCAAATGATGGGCACAGTGGCTGCATTTGATGGGCACAGTGGCTGCATTTGATGGTGCCCATCAAATGCAGCCACTGTGCCCATCAAATGCAGCCACTGGCTGCGTGGCTGCAAATGATGGGCACAGTGGCTGCATTTGATGGGCACAGTCAGTGAGGCTGCAATTGATGTTTTTTTCGGTATTTATCAGAATGATTCAGTTTGTTTGGGCCCTCCGCCCAATAATTTTGAGCAGCAGCTGCCCTGCTGTAGATAACTCCCTTAACCCTTGGTCAATACCGGTTCCCGGCAGGTGGTCACTGCAGCACCCACTTACCATGTAGCCATTTCCAGGAAGCCATTGTGTAAATTGAGAATATTTTACTGGTGTACACTGGCCAATGTGTACGTTGAGAATATTTTACTGGTATACACTGGCCAATGTGCACGTTGAGAATATTTTACTGGTGTACGCTGGCCAATGTGTACGTTGAGAATATTATATTTTACTGGTGTACACTGGCCAATGTGCATGTTGAGAATATTTTACTGGTGTACACTGGCCAATGTTCCCATTGAGAATATTTTACTGGTGTACGCTGACCAATGTTCACGTTGAGAATATTTTACTGGTGTACACTGGCCAATGTGTACGGTGAGAATACTTTACTGGTGTACACCGGCCAATGTGCCCATCGAGAATATTTTACTGGTGTACACTGACCAATGTTCACGTTGAGAATATTTTACTGGTGTACACTGGCCAATGTGTACGGTGAGAATACTTTACTGGTGTACACCGGCCAATGTGCCCATCGAGAATATTTTACTGGTGTACACTGGCCAATGTTCACGTTGAGAATATTTTACTGGTGTACACTGGTCAATGTGTGCGTTGAGAATATTTTACTGGTGTACACTGGCCAATGTGCACGTTGAGAATATTTTACTGGTATACACTGACCAATGTGTACGTTGATAATATTTTACTGGTGTACACTGGCCAATGTGCACGTTGAGAATATTTTACTGGTGTACACTGGTCAATGTGTGCGTTGAGAATATTTTACTGGTGTACACTGGCCAATGTGCACGTTGAGAATATTTTACTGGTATACACTGGCCAATGTGTACGTTGAGAATATTATATTTTACGGGGGTACACTGGCCAATGTGTACGTTGACAATATTTTACTGGTGTACACTGGCCAATGTACACGTTGAGAATATTTTACTGGTGTACACTGGCCAATGTGTACGTTGAGAATATTTTACTGGTGTACACTGGCCAATGTGCACGTTGAGAATATTTTACTGGTGTACACTGGCCAAAATGTACGTTGTGAATATTTTACTGGTGTACGCTGACCAATGTTCACATTGAATATTTTACTGGTGTACGCTGGCCAATGTTCACGTTGATAATATTTTACTGGTGTACGCTGGCCAATGTGTACGTTGAGAATATTATATTTTACTGGTGTACACTTGCCAATGTGTACGTTGAGAATATTTTACTGGTGTACGCTGGCCAATGTGTACGTTGAGAATATTATATTTTCAGCTAAGTCCAATGAAATTTGAAATATATAGTCAAATTGCTGAAAATGAAGGTCCTTATCAATGGGTCAAGCTTTGTGAATTGAGTCTCTTGCCTGTAATTTGTTCAGCTGGTACCCTTGTTATGGCTATGGAATAATACAGCGGTGAGACGAATACATGGACGGCGAGGCATTTCATAGATTCCCCATGATACTGAAAGGATCAATATTAACCAATGTCTTCCTTGTTCTTCTGTAGTTTGATACAACAGTTGTGCTTTGGTGTAATACACCGACAGCGCTTAGTACTACAATGTTTTGGTAGCGATTTAGACGCAGTAAAAAATTAAAATCAGACAGAGAGGGGTGGAGAGCGATACACATAAAATTTACAGTGCTGATATTGTACACCAAAGAAAAACAGTCAGAGAAACATGGAGGACCAGCTGTTTTTCTGATCCATACTTTTCAAAACCCATGTTCCAGCAAAGGTGATGGAGCAGCAAAAGACAGATGAGGTCATCTCTTTGCTCTCTCCTCTTGTCAGCAAGTTTGTCTTTACATTTAGTACATTGCCTTAGAGTGCCGCTTCTCCCTCTTCTAGTATGTGATCTGCTGTACAAAGGAGGGCTAGATGTGAGACTGAAATCAAGTCAACTTCATGTATACTAGTTTCATTTCAATATACATTTCTTTTTTTTTATAAATAGTTGCATTCATTGTTTTTTTTGTTTTTTTTATTTACATCCCACAATGTACCACACTGTCCCCCCTCACTTCCCACAGTGTCCCCCAGCCCCTGCCGCACCCTCCAATCTCCTGCAGTACCCCTGCAATGTCCTCGGCCTGCTGAAGAGACCCCCAGCCCTGTCCAACCAGTCACCCTCGAGTTCCCTAACCCCCTCCAGAACCCCCACCAAAATGACATCCAGCCCCTGCAGAACCCTCAAATCTCTCACATTGCTTGTTTGTACTGTTGGTGAATTGGTGAGGGGACACACTGGATACCTTCACTGTCATTGTGCTGTTGCTGGGTGCCCAGTGCATCCCTTTACCTTTAAGGTGGGGTGGGAATTTTGAACTGTTAGACAGGACAATTCGGTTTGTTGCAGGCTGGTTGGTAAGTGAGCTAGGAATTTTTCTGTTGTTTTTAATATGCGTCACCATTCCATGTGCACCTTGCTGCTTAGGCCAGTTATAGGTTGGGGTGGTTGCCTTTTGTTTGCCCCTGCAAAGTCCCCGGCCTCCTAAAGAGACCCCCTAGCCCCCTCCAGAGGCCCCATCCTCTACAGGGCCAACCAAATCAGCTGCAGAGTCCCCTAACCCCCTTCAGAATCCTCATGCCCCCACGGTGACACCTAGCCCCTACAGCACCCTCCAATCTCCCACAGTGCCCCTGTAAAGTCTCCAGCCTCCTGGACAGACCCCTAGCCCCTTCCAGAGGCCCCATCTTCTACAGGGCCAACCAGTCAGCTGCAGAGTCCCCTAACCCTCTCCAGAACCCCCACCACAGTGACACCCAGACCCTGCAACACCATCCAATCTCTCACAGTGTCCCTGCAAAGTCCCCAGCCTCTTGGAGAGACCCCAGTCCCTCTCCAGAGGCCCTATCCCCTACAGGGCCACCCAGTCAACTGCAGAGTCCCCTAACCCCCTCTAGGACCCCCATCCCCCCACAGTGACACCCAGCCCCTGCAGAACCCTCAAATCTCTCACAGTGGTCCTGAAAAATCCCTGGCCTCCTGAAGAGACCCCTAGCCCTGTCCAGAGGCCCTATCCTCTACAAGGCCACAAAGTCAGCTGCAGAGTCCCCTAACCCCCTCCTGAACCCCCATCCCCCCACAGTGACACCTATCCCCTGCAGCACCATCCAATCTCTCACAGTGGCGCTGACCCCAGTCCCCTCCAGAGGCTCCATTCCTTGCAGGGCCACCAAGTCAGCTGCAAAGTCCCCTAACCCCCCTCCAGGATCCCCAAACCCCCCATAGTGACACCCAGACCCTGCAGAACCCTCAAATCCTTTGCAGTGGCCCTGAAAAGTCCATGGCCTCCTGAAGAGACCTCTAGCCCCCTCCAGAGGCCCTAGTAGGGTTACCACCTCATCCCTTTAAAACCAAACACCTTTTGATTACACAGGTTCTGTGAGGCTAATTAAACTCACTTGGTGCCTTATTTGCAGTAAATCAGCCTCAGAACCTGTGTAATTCATATGCTTTCAGGGTTTAAAGGGATGAGGTGACAACCCTATTGCCACCTCATCCTATGGTTGCTACCTTATCCCTTTAAACCCAAACGCATATGAATTACACAGGTTCTGTGGCTGATTAAGGTGGTAATTAAACTCACTTGGTGCCCTACCTGTATTTAATTAGCCTCAGAACCTTTGTAATTCAAAGGTCTTTGGGTTTAAAGGGATGAGGTGGCAACTCTATCTCATCCCTTTAAAACCGAACACATATGAATTACACAGGTTCTGAGGCTAATTAAATGCAGATAAGACACCAAGTGAGTTTAATTACCACCTTAATCAGCCTCAGAACCGTGTAATTATGTTGTGTTCAGTTTTAAAGGGATGAGGTGGAAACCAATCTCTCACAGTGCCCTTGCAAAGTCCCCAATCTCTTGGAGAGACCCCCTAGCCCCCTCCAGAGGCCCCATCTCCTACAGGGCTACCGTGTCAGCTGCTGAGTCCCCTATTGGCAATTTTTTGTTGACTAGGGATGAGCCCGGTGTTCGATTCAAACCCATTTTCGAATCGAACATCGGCCGTTCGTCCATTCGTCGAAACCAGAACTTTGTGGGCCGTTCGCATCAAATTCGTGTGATACAAGCGGCCCACAATGCACTGAATTGCTGGCTGATGATTGGCCAAGCATGCACTGTGACCCCGCAAGCTTGGCCAATCACAGCGCCGGCAGCGAGGAGAGGCATAATTGGCCACAGGCAGGATGCCTGTGGCCAATTATAGCTCAGGGGGTTTAGTACACGCCCCACACTATATAAGGCCGCCAGTGCGGCGGCCTTGTGTAGTGTTGTGCGGTGTTCATAGAGAGCAGGATAGGCAGGGACAGTGTCAGCTGTGCTTTATACTTCTTTAGATAGCGCTGTTACAGTGAGTGTAGTGTTCAGGGAGAGAGCAGGATAGGCAGGGACAGTGTCAGGTTTGCTTTATACTTCTTTAGATAGCGCTGTTACAGTGAGTGTAGTGTTCAGGGAGAGAGCAGGATAGGTAGGGACAGTGTCAGGTTTGCTTTGCTTCCTAACCTAGCGCTGTTACAGTGGGTGTAGTGTGCCTCCTACACAGCATACACCTGAATCTACCCCCTCATTGCTGGTGTTGTGTAGTTGATTTGTGCAGCACAGGCATCTGCCTAATATTCAGTCATGTCATTTACACAGGAATCAGTGCATTTAAATAGCACTGATTGCTGTATAAATGACAATGGTCCCAAAAATGTGTCAAAAATGTCCAATGTGTCCGCCATAATGTTGCAGTCACAATAAAAATCGCTGATCGCCGCCATTACTAGTAAAAAAAAGAAATATTAATAAAAAATGCTATAAAACTATCCCCTATTTTGTAAACGCTATAACTTTTGCGCAAACCAATCAATAATCACTAATTGCGATTTTTTTTTTTTACCAAAAATATGTAGAAGAATACGTATCGGTCTAAACTGAGGAAAAAAATTTTTTTATATATATTTTTTGAGGATATTTATTATAGCAAAAAGTAAAAAATATTGCATTTTCTTCAAAATTGTCGCTCTATTTTTGTTTATAGCGCTAAAATAAAAACCGCAGAGGTGATCAAATACCACCAAAAGATAGCTCTATTTGTGGGAAAAAAAGGACGCCAATTTTGTTTGGGAGCCACGTCGCACGACCGCGCAATTGTCAGTTAAAGCGACGCAGTGCGGTATAGCAAAAAGGGGCCTGGTCCTTTGGCTGCAAATTGGACCGGGGCTTAAGTGGTTAAATGTTTTTTTTTTCCCTTACAAATGTCATTTTGTGCAGGGACAGTTCTAAACACGGGAAACACATGTCACTTCACAGGCATACTTTAGACACCCCCCAGGTACCATATTTAAAGGAATATTTCACTTTTTTTTTTTTTCACTTTATGCATCATTAAAATTACTGCTCCCGAAAAATCTTCAGTTTTTAAAACTTCTTTTTGCATTGATATATGTCCCCTGGGGCAGGACCCGGGTCCCCAAACCTTTTTTATGACAATAACATGCATATTGGCCGTTATAATTAGCACTTTAGATTGTGAACGTTGTAACTAATAGGGTTCTAACGTTCGTGCAAACTTTTGGTCCAGAATATTAGAAGATATATCAATTTTATTCCTTGGACTGAATTTAAAAGGATTGTCTTTTCTTATTTATAAGATCGTATTTTTATATTTTTCATTTTTTTAGTGCTGCCATGATTGCCTGTATTTGGAATTTTCAGTATCTTTCATATCTGCCTAGAGTTCAGCTTTAAGGTAAATAAGTTGACTTTCTTGACTTTCGCAGCTCTGCTGTATTTCTGGGTTAGCAAAAACCAATTCGCTGATTAATTTTCCTCGTTGCCTGGAGTGCTCTTCAATATAGGCCAAATTATCTTACAAAGCCAAGGGTGGATGAACCCAAGAAATAGCTCTGATTTAGCTCTTATAAAGGAATATTCCGTGCCCGATGGAATCACAGGACCCGCCAGTCTGCTGGGAAGGAGCTGGTCTGGTAATTAACCCTTCTTGATCTCCATAGTTGGTGTTCCTACAGCGATCATCACACACGCCCCGGAGGGGTACCCTGCCGGTTTAAAAGGGACACTGCCTGCAAGCGAGTAATAATACCATCCCCCGCTATTGGCTTGCGGACTTACACGTCCTTGAAATGCAGCGCCATCCGTTTTGTTCTAACTTGGCTCTGCGGGACAAATGGATCGTCAAAACGGTTAACAATTCATGAGGTTAGGTGGTATCGTAAACGGCTCGGGTGATTGGTGATACGTACCGCGCAGACAGGGGAGCACATTTTTCCCCATGTAAAGTGAAATATTCCGGGAGGCAAGTGAAAGATAGCGGAGGAATAAATCATTCTCTTGGAGCGAGGACAGCGCCTCGAGCTGCAATATAACTTCAATAGCCGGAAAGAGGCAAACAGATCAACTAGTTGAGTTAGTTGAGAATAATGGACTCGGCATTTTTATGGCTCAGTTTTGAGCCGTTTTCCAGCGCAGTGTGCCGGCTCTTTTCTGCTGTACGGAGAAATGATTTTACAGTTAGAAGATTGGAACGTTCACTACATTCGGCTTAACCCACAAGTACAATGATGGTGTGAACTTGTATCAGCCAATCGGAAGTCATCTTTATCCAATCCTATGTAGGGAGCTTGCTCTAAACAGGAATGCCCCTAGCTTAGCCCTGGTTCACACTGCTGCGTCTACTAGGGTTGCCAACTCATCCCTTTAAACCCGAACACATATGAATTACACAGGTTCTGTGGCTGATTAAGGTGGTAATTAAACTCACTTGGTGGCTTATCTGCATTAAATTAGCCTCAGAACCTGTGAAATTACGAGAAATGGGATCAGGCGTGTTCGAAATCCCACCTGCCCGATCCCACCAGGAAGCCGACACTGCACACGGCTAATCACAGGCAGTCAGACATTTCCCAATCTGTGCAACTGTGCATCGGGAAATGTCTCACTGCCTGTGATTAGCCGTGTGCAGTGTCGGCTTCCTGGCAGGATCGGGCACATGGGATTTCAAACACGTCCGAGTCCATCTCTAGTACTTAACCACTTTTCTGCCCGGCCTATAGCAGATTGACAGCCGGGAAGTGGTTCAGTTATCCTGACTGGGCGTCATATGATGTCCAGCAGGATAACAAGCCAGCACGAGCACGCAGGGGCGTGCAGCGCGGCGATAGGTGGTGTGGTGTGTCACTTTGACAACCGCATAGCTGATCGTGGTAAAGAGCCTATAACGTAGGCTCTTTACCACATGATCAGCTGTGACCAATCACAGCTAAACACAGCGTGTACCAGGAAGTGCCAGTAATCGGCTTTCCTCGGTTTGCGCTGACGGGGAAAGCCGATCGGTGGCTCTCCTGTCAGGGGGGGGGTGTGCACTGATAATCGGCACATTGATTATCAGCGCACCTCCCATCAGAGATGCCCACCACAATGCCAATCAGTGCCCACCCAAATCCAAATGCGTGCCCACCCAAATCGCCAATCAGTGCCCATCAGTAACACCTGTCAGTGCCCTTCACGGATGCCAATCAGTGCCCATCAGTAATGCCTGTCAGTACCTCCTCATCAGTGCTGCCTATCAGTGCCGGCTATCAGTGCCACCTATTAGTGCCCATCAATGCCACCTATCAGTTCCCATCAATGCCACCTATTAGTGCCCAACAGTGCTGCCTATCAGTGCCACCTATCAGTGCCCATCAGTAATGCCTGTCAGTGCCCTTCACAGATGCCAATCAGTGCCCATCAGTAACACCTGTCAGTGCCCTTCACGGATGCCAATCAGTGCCCATCAGTAATGCCTGTCAGTACCTCCTCATCAGTGCTGCCTATCAGTGCCGGCTATCAGTGCCACCTATTAGCAGTGATGTAAGTAACTGAGTTAAAATAAACTGAGTTACCTAACGCAGTTACTTTAGAGGGTAACGAGTAATCTAACTGATTACTTTTCCCCTCATGGTAACTCAGTTCCCATTACTTTGGCTTAGTTACCCCAATTACATCTACCACCACTAGATGGCAGTAGTGTAATTCCGGTGTCCTGCCGAAAAAGTTCCTCCGCCGGATAAGGACCCCCTGTACTGCGCAAGCGCAGGGCTTGCGCAGTACGAAGGACTACGGAGTTTCCGAAAATTGCCGAACCTAAACAGCTCTGAGTGAACTCTACACCGCGCAGGTGCAGTTAACATGTAATTGTACGTGGTGATGCCGCACGCTCCTGATGCTCGTGCTACTCTGCAAGGGGCGTCTATCGTGTAAGTAAGGGGCGGGTCTAGTATTACTGTAACCAAGGGGCGCATTTATTATTATTGTTATATATCGAGCTCTGCCCATTAATTTAACATTCGCCCTCTTCTGTAGCCATCCGCCCCTTACACGATATAATAATAATAGACCCGCCACTTGCTTACACGCTATAACAAATCTGCCCCTTGGTTAGGCCCCTTTCACACTGGGGCGGGGAGCCGGGGTGACGGTAAAGCAGCGCTATATTTAGCGCTGCTTTACCGTCGTTTTAGCCGCGGTTTTCGGCCACTCGCGGTGGGGTTTTACCCCCCGCGAGCGGCCGAAAAAGGGTTAAAGACCCCCCGCAGAGCGCCGCCGTAGCGGCGCTTTGAGGCGGTATTGCCGCGGTATCACCGCGGTGTCCCATTCTAATCAATGGGAAGGAGCGGTATAGGAGCGGTGAACACACCGCTCCTATACCGCTCCAAAGATGCTGCTAGCAGGACTTTTTTGACCGTCCTGCTAGCGCACCGCTCCAGTGTGAAAGCCCGCCGGCTTTCACACTGGAGTTAAAGGGGCCGGATTTTTTCAGGCGGTATACAGGCGCTATTTTTAGCGCTGTACCGCCTGAAAAACGCCCCAGTGTGAAAGGGGCCTTAGAGTAATAGAGCAGCCCCTTGGTTACACGATATTTAACAATAATAATAAATGCGCCCCTTGGTTACAGTAATACTAGACCTGCCCCTTAGTTACACGTATAGAATATTTTAAAAAAAAGTCAGTTACTTTGCTGCATAACTAATTACTTTTCCAATGTAGTAACTGAGTTACTAACGCAATTACTTTTTGGAAGAAGTAATTTGTAACTTAACTAATTACTTTTTTAAAGTAAGATGACCAACACTGCCTATTAGTGCCCATCAATGCCACCTATCAGTGCACATCAATCCCGCCTATTAGTGCCCAACAGTGCCACCTTATCAGTGCCCATTAGTGCAGCCACATCAGTGCCCGTCAGTGAAGGAGAAAACAATATTTTATAACAGAAACAAAGAAAAATGTTGGTCTTTTATAGTTTGTTTAGTAAAAAATAAAAACCCCAGCAGTGACCAAATACCACCAAAAGAAAGCTCTATTTGTGGGAAGAAAATTATAAAAATGTTGTTTGCTTACAGTGTTGTATAACCGCGCAATTGTCATTTAAAGTGCGACAGCACTGAAAGCTGAAAATTGTCCTGTGCAGGAAGGGGGGAAAGTGCCCTGTATTGAAGTGGTTAATATGTGTTTGGGTTTAAAGAGATGAGGTGGCAACCCTAGATGCAACATGTGACACAGAAAGTTTCATGACATGCCGAAACACATTCATATCAATGGGTGCCATCTGAATTTCTACTTAAGTGCAACTCAAGTTGCAGCAACAAAAAAAACAAAAAAATAGCTCCTGCACTACTATTCCGCGTCTTCCTTGCATCATAAGTGCCATAGACTGCAATGTTAAAACCATTAAAATTGCAAGAAAGTTTTTTCTTTGTCCTATCTCTGCGACTTTGGCTGCAACTTTAGAGGGTCTTGTAAGTTCAATAATACGTGTCACACTCTGTATTGGTATGATTTGCCAAAGCCAAAATTTGCAAAACATCAAAATCAGTGGCGTCACTAGGGTTGGGGTCACCTGATGCGGTAAAACAAGGGGGCCCCATCCCCTCCCCCCATCGGGCTTTCTTCTGTCCAGCATGCCACAGTGCCCTGCAGGGCAATGGGCAGCCTAGTTTTGGGCCCACAATTCACGCTTGCGGTGCATACCCCAAACTGGTCCCTGTAAATGATGTGGTTGGTGTTGCATGCCGACCCATGCGCTGTCACGGATGGGGGTGACACCATCGTGGTCAGATATCACTTCCTAATTGATGGGGTCACCCCTCTAGAGAGTGTCACCCGGGTGCGGTCCAAACTCACATGAATGTCGCATTGAAATCACATCAAGTCACAAGCAAATCGCAATGCAAATTTCCACAGAAGTCACACGACTTTGGGGTCACAGCAGTGCCTTAACGTGTTTGTTACCCCAATACTTCATATTCCTGATATGTGCCAGCTGTACCGTGTATGAGAAAGTCTCCTGTTCTCTTTGTTTTGCTTCCTTTGTGTGAAATCCCTGGTGTTCCTGCTAGTCCCCTTGCTTTCCTATAAAAACTGACCACACTAAGCAGGAGAACACACTGTGGTCAGTTCTCTAGCTATGCTGGGAACCGAGCCTGCTCTCCTCCAATAATTAGTCCTGACACACATCCCTGCACAGCCATTCACTGACAAGCTCAGTGTGCTGTTGTTTCTCCTCCCCCAGCTCTAATGCAGCTGAGGGAATGTGATCACTTATAAAAAAGGGAAAAAGGTACTTGGAATGTTTTTTTATATCTATACAAAAATGTTTTGCCTTTCATTTCTATTTTAAACAGAATGGGTTGTTTTACAAGGTGATTGTTTACAATCACTTTAAGGGTCTATTCACACCAGATGCGCTGACCTGTTGTATTTCAATAGGTGCATTTCACCACATTGCATTGTACTAGTGATCATCCAAACTAGGGTTGCCACCTGTTTGGGATTCTCCTGGACAGTTCGGGTTTGGAATCATACGTCCGGGTTTCAGACTGTCTGAGACCCATAAACATAATTGAGACTGGACTGTCTCCCCCCCCCCCTTCTCTCTAGCCTCTAAGTGAGTACGCTAAGGTAAATCAGGGTTCTCAGAGCACTCATTACATCAGAGCTCCCCTTAACATCAGTCCTCTTTGTACACCAGAGCTTCTCCCTTACATCAGAGTCTGCAGAGTTCTCCCTTACAATGAAAGGGAACTCTGTGGACTATGATGTAAAGGGGAACTCTGTGGACTATGATGTAAAGGGGAACTCTGTGGACTATGATGTAAAGGGGAACTCTGTGGACTATGATGTAAAGGGGAACTCTGTGGACTATGATGTAAAGGGGAACTCTGTGGACTCTGATGTAAAGGGGAACTCTGTGGACTATGATGTAAAGGGGAACTCTGTGGACTCTGATGTAAAGGGGAACTCTGTGGACTCTGATGTAAAGGGGGGAACTCTATGGACTCTGTAAAAGGGGAACTCTGTGGACTATGATGTAAAAGGGGAACTCTGTGGACTATGATGTAAAAGGGGAACTCTGTGGACTATGATGTAAAAGGGGAACTCTGTGGACTATGATGTAAAAGGGGAACTCTGTGGACTATGATGTAAAAGGGGAACTCTGTGGACTATGATGTAAAAGGGGAACTCTGTGGACTATGATGTAAAAGGGGAACTCTGTGGACTATGATGTAAAAGGGGAACTCTGTGGACTATGATGTAAAAGGGGACCTCTGTGGACTATGATGTAAAGGGGGAACTCTGTGGACTCTGATGTAAAGGGGGAACTCTGTGGACTCTGATGTAAGGGGGAACTCTGTGGACTCTGATGTAAGGGGGAACTCTGTGGACTCTGATGTAAGGGGGAACTCTGTGGACTCTGATGTAAGGGGGAACTCTGTGGACTCTGATGTAAAAGGGGAACTCTGTGGACTCTAATGTAAAAGGGGAACTCTGATAGACTTTAATGGAAGTCTCCTCCAAGTGGGATCCTTATCTATATTGATGTGATTTGGATCCGACATTACAGGAAGATTACTCAGGCAGTGCATGCGGTTATCTTTGCACAAGAAAAAGTTGCATCAAAGCAGTACTCAGGTTGCATCAAGTTGCTAGCTAATCCCCTGGCAAAGTCACACAAAAGTGTGAACCAAGCTTAAGTGCTCTGGATGGAGACAAGTTCACACTATAGAGCGATATGCTTTGTTCATATTTCATGTCTGAGGTTTACAAACACTTTAACCACATGCCAACCAGCGCGCGCCGATATATGTCGGTGCAGCTGGGCAAATGGGCATACAGGTACAGGTAAGCGGCATCGTGGCCACGCGCGCTCACCCGCCATGTGCTCCGTAACCGCGGGTCCCGCGGACTCGATGTCTCGATCGCGAAGGAACGGAGAGATGCCTTTGTAAACAAGGCATTTCCCCCGTTCTGCCTAGTGAAATGACAGAGATCACCGCTCCTTGGGAGCAGAAATCGCTGTCGTGTGAGTAGTAGCCCATCCCCCCAAAGTTAGAATCACTCCCTAGGACACACTTAACCCCTTCATCACCCCCTAGTGTTTAACCCCTTCCCTGCCAGTGTCATTTACACAGTAATCAGTGCATTGTTATAGCAGTGATCGCTGTAGTAATGACAACGGTCCCAAAATAGTGTAAAAAATGTCCGATCTGTCCGCCATAATGTCGCAGTCCTGATTAAAATCACAGATCGCCGCCATTACTAATAAAAAATAATTAATGATAAAAATGCCATAAATCTATCCCCTATTTTGTAGATGCTATAACTTTTGCGCAAACCAATCAATATACGCTTATTGCGATTCTTTTTGATTTTTTTTTACCAAAAATATGTAGAAGAATAGGTATCGGCCTAAACCAAGGAAAAACATTTTTGGGGGATATTATACCAAATAGTAAACAATATTGCTTTTTTTTTTTTTTAATTGTCGCTCTTTCTTTGTTTATAGCACAGACAATAAAAACCGCAGAGGTGATCAAATACCACCAAAAGAAAGCTCTATTTGTGGGAAAAAAAGGATGCCAATTTTGTTTGGGTGCAGCTTCGCACGACCGCGCAATTTACAGGTAAAGCGACACCGTGCCGAATCGGAAAAAGTGCTCTGCTCAGGAAGGGGGTACATCCTTTCCGGGGCTGAAGTGGTTAAAGATGAGGATGAAGAACTAGTATGGCAGAACGTGTCGGAGCCTGGATGTTGGCGGTGGGTTCAGAAGGTCTTGAAGGGGATGGCAAATGTTTGTATGAAAGGCGAGCAAAAGAAAGAAGCTCGACTTATCCCGCTAGCAGTTGTTTAAATTCATTTGTCAAAGAAAAATTCTGATATTGAAGCTTTTGATGCCGGAGAGTAAAGCCACCTGCCAATGTCTTTTATACCTTTGGGACTATAGATTATTATGGCTACCTAGGCTTCCAGTTCAGCACGCCTGCTGTGCCCATTGTGAGGGTCTCGCACTCTTCCTGCTGGATTTTTTATTTATTTTATATCATAAAGGATGTAACAATAGGAGCTGGAACACACAATGGTGGGCTGGAACACCCAGAACTACCAGGTTGGCAGGACCGGAGATGGGAATTACGGCAGGGAGATCTCAGTGTTGCAGGCATATAAAAAGCCAGGAGAGAAGCTAAAGGAGAGAAATCTGTGCTTCAGTGGAAGGCGGGTGAGATATCAAGGTTCTAAAGGACCCCCGATGTCCCATTAACTGCTTGCCAACCAGCCGCTGTTGTTATACAGCGGCAGGTTGGCTCTTCTACGCGAATCGTTGTAGCTGTACGATGGCTCGCGCAGGCGCAGTTGCAGGCGGGTGCACGCTGCGGGAGCATGCCAGCAGGTCAAATAGGCTCGATGTCCGCTGGCAACCCGAGATCGCCTAGTACAGAGGCAGAATGGGGATCTGCCTATGTAAACAAGGCGAATCCCTGTTCTGACAGTGGACATGTCAGAGAGCTACTGTTCCCAGTCATCGGGAACAGTGATCTTTGTCATGTCCCTGGCAGCCCATCCCCCCTACAGTTAGAACACACCCAGGGAACACAGTTAACCCCTAGTGTTAACCCTTTCCCTGCGAGTGTTAAGGCCCGTACACACGATCGGACTTTTTGACAACCAACATGCAAATTAGCTGGTTTGGACCAACATCCGACCGTGTGTACGCTCCATCGGACCAACTTTTTCCAGGTTTCATCGGACTTTTGTTGGCTGTGCGAACGGACCAACTTTCTGCCAACAAAAGTCTGATGGACCAAAGTCCAACCATGTGTACACAAAACCAACGGACTTTTGTACAAACCAATGCAGAACCAATGCAAAAGATCAGACAACAATACAGAAGTTGACCAAAGGTGGCGGTAAAGAGCAGAAAAAACAAGTGATTTGGTGAAAGTTGGCAGAAAAAGTCCTGCTGTGTGTATGCAATACCAACTTGGGGCCAACGCCCTTTGGACAAAAATCCACAGGAAAGTTGGTCCATGGTCCGATCGTGTGTATGAGGCTTTACTTTAACATTGATCAGTGCATTTTTATAGCACTGATCAATGTAAAGCCTCATACACACAATCGGACCAAGTCTGTTGGTTTTGTGTACACACGGTCGGACTTTGGTCCATCAGACTTTTGTTGGCAGAAAGTTGGTCCGTTCGCACAGCCAACAAAAGTCCGATGAAACCTGGAAAAAGTTGGTCCGATGGAGCGTACACACAGTCGGATGTTGGTCCAAAACAGCTAATTTTCACGTTGGTTGTCAAAAAGTCTGATCGTGTGTATGGGCCTTTATAATGTCACTGGTAAAGTGTATTTTGGGGTCAAAATATATATTTTGACCCCAATCCCGCCGCAATCCCGCTAAAAATGGCAGATCGCTGCCTTTACTAGTAAAAAACAGTAAAAAATAAAAGTCCCTAAATCTATCCCATAGTTTGTAGATGCGACTACTTTTGCGTAAACCAATCAATATACGCTTATTGGGATTTTGTTTACCAAAAATATGTAGAAGAATATAGATTGGTCTAAACTGATGAATACATTTTGTTTTTTTATTTATATTTTTTTGGATATGTATTATAGGAAAAAGTAAAAAAAATATATTTTTTTCAAAATTGTCGCTCTTTGTTTGTTTATAGCGCAAAAAAAAAAATAATAATTAAACCACATTCTTTTTTCCTTCTGATGTCAGGACCTTTTCCACTCCCAATGGAGTTGCGCAAAAAATAAAAATCGCAGAGGTGATCAAATACCACCAAAAGAAAGCTCTATTTGTTGGAACAAAATGATAACAAATTTGTTTGGGTATAGAGTAGCATGACCGCGCAATTGTCATTCAAATTGCGACATCGCTGAAAGCTGAAAATTGGCTTGGGCGGTGAAGTACGCGCTAAAATACTTATAGCTATGTATTAATTTGTCTAGTCCCTATAATGTTATTAGTCTGTTAAACCTATGAGCGCATGCTACTGTTAATATCACAATAATACGAGGTTAGCTATGAAGCCAAACACACGGCTAGGAATAATCAAATATTATTTATTTCCCAATAATCAAGAACGCTAACATAAAGTATTAAAAGACATTACAATATCACAAAGCTTACAATCAAATCATATAATATAAGAATATCAAAGATACTTATCACAGGGCCCTCCTTGTAGTCTCGAAAGATGGCCGCCAGACCATGAGGTAACTAGAGACATCCTCTCCTGACCCCATTCCCAGCAAAACAGGAAGAGGAGCTCTCTGCGAATTCCTTTTACCAAGCTCACTCATTCAAACTCCCACACCCACTCAAAGTCACCCCCCCTTTGCCTTTCAGGTATCCATAGCGACCTTATAGTAACCGTCTAATTACACATGTCACAGCAGGTGGGCTACAAAGCTTTTGGTGTGTCTTCCAGCCTGGCTACATTCCAATCCAGGGAATGCCTTCTGTCCTCAAAGATATTGGGAATGTGATATTACATGAGTTCATATTGAATCCAACATATGCCGCTTTGCGACTGAAAATCGCATAAAAACCCTTCTTCAGACACGGTTCCTATTGAACAGTCCATAACTGTTTTGTCCCTGACATGCGTTTCCAAACCAGTATCCATAGAACAGTCCTTTAAACGTCTTAACGTGTTGTATTTTTACAACGTGTCCCTGACATGCGTTTCCAAACCAGTATCCATAGAACAGTCCTTTAAATGTCTTAACGTGTTGTATTTTTACAACGTGTGCAGAAACAGCTCCTATGGAACAGTCCATTGTGGTCTTACCATGTTATGCTTCCCAACACGTGCCGCTTTGCCACTGAGTAACACATCCTTCTTCAGCGACAGCTTCCATGTCACCAGTATGTATCTTTGGTATCTTCTCCTTTCCGGTATCTTCAGGACGGATGCAGTACAGGCAAGGGGTGTCCATTCATTCACCATTCACCAGTATACATTCAGAGCAACATATCAAACAGCTCTCAAACACTGATCTATTATCTAGATAAGTCTTGAGGAGGGCCTTATTACCATAATATAAATCAACTTCTTATCACACTATATACATATATCTGTATCCCATCCCTTTATGCACCCCGCTCCCAATCCTATAACCCTTTACTGTACATATGGGTCGGGATTAGGCAGGCTTGCTCACAGCGGTATTGCAGGGCTCTGACTTGGCAGCAAGGTCTCTAATTTGAACACAGAGACCCTACCGTCAATTCGTCCCTCAACTTGCATAGACAAATGGGAGGTCCTTCTATATAAATACCGAGTCTAATATCACACATATAAATCTGCAAAAATGATTAAACAAAAAAAAAACACACTTCCATCCCTGTGCCTGGATTTCAGAGACCATGCCCAGGGTATACCATGCACCTCTACCTATGGTTAGGTTCAAGGAACCTTCCAGTTTTATGACTAGCGTTACATCGGTATTCTTTAGGACAAAGAAATAAACTCGTCTATGTCCCAAACGACACCCAGGTGCTTCCTCCCCAGCAATGATCCCTGAAATAACTTCCCAACATTTTTATGTTCACCACCATGATGTATTGACCCGGCATACAAAGGACATCATGGTCAGGCTTCCGACCGAGGGAAGTATCAACCTGCTTCCATCTCCTCTGATCACATGTGGGTGATTTAGCCTCAAATGCGACAAGATAGAATCCCCAATCAGTAAGCCCATTGATGCCACCAAATATACAGACCAAGTCCGCACTTCTGTATATGGGATCATACAGCCCAACACCTTTCACCATCCAAACTGGTACAGCCCATCCAGGCATTCGACCACCATTTTGGATTAGTGTAAGCGACGTGTTGTGGCAGAGTCTTATTGAGCGGTGATGTTAACTCATCAGGCCACTGCCCTTTAAACAGAGATTGCCCAATCAGCTTGATGCTGGTTGACACTTCCGCCCGTCACTGCGTGTACGCTAGAGCCCATAACCGATTTCTATCCTGTACCCTCACACCCTCCACCAACCTCTCAATATGGTTCACCAAATCTGGAGCTAATTTACCCTGGGTATTTTGTGAACGTTATTAAGGATGCCACCAATCTCTCTGAGTGACAAAGTCCCGCTCAAGCTATGGCTGAGAGTTTGTTCCTCAGGATACCGATGTCTACTCCATTACCAACACCCATCCCAGCTCCTATTCCCCCAATATAGTGCTGAATACATGCCTCCTCTTGTGGTTACTCCTCAGAGATAAGCATCCTGCATGCACCTTATTCCGTGTCCGCACATCTCTGGGAGTAAGTCACTGGTACGATGACAGCACTTGATTCAGCGTATACTCAGCAAATATAGGGTAATAAAACCACTGTGAGATGTCGCCGCACCATGTGGTGAAGGCATATTGTACTCTGGTAGTCAGCGTTTGCTCCCTTTATCTATCGGAGCATGCTCCTGTGTGTATACACTGGCATTCCCTGTGCAGGGTTTCAACTTCTCAGGTGAGACCTCAACCAGGCGCATCTCCCCCAGACAAGGAAATGTTCACCCCATTGATGTGTCACCTGACACCCTCTAGTCCGGCCAACAGACACCTTATTATGTATAAGTGCTCGCCTCCTGGGTACCTGCACCATATAAACTCCGTTACGTCAATACATGTCATACATTACACAACTTTCCTTATTTCAACTCCTCCCTCCAACAAAAAAAAAACATATATATTTTACATTTCCATGTTCTGATGGATTGGATGTGTTATATTCCTTTCCCAACCTCCAACCCATTGTACGTATATTAATAACACGTTTGCATTCATCAGGAGAGAGTCCAGCAAAAAGAAAATGTTTCAAGTCTTATTGATAGGCACAGTCTTTCAGATTCAGCACCAGATCGTCCATAGGAAAAGAAAAGTGTTAAAGTGAATCTTTTTGTTTGTCCCGTCTCTCCTGATATTTAGTGGAATAAATTTGGGGCGTGGTATGGCACAGACAAACTGCCAACCAGATGATCATCCGTCATCCATTTTCCAGAACCTTTCCAATCTCGCTCCACCAGGATTCTGGAATTGAAAAACAAGAGCAGAATCAAATTCTTATCCATAATATCTGCTTGCTTATTATATTTACTCCTATTTCCTTCCTTGGAACCCAGGAACTTAGTATTCCTGGCTTCTGCAATTTGACCAAACTATCAAAAACAACCATGACCTCTTTAGGCAGAACCCACTCTAAAATGAATCCGCATGGTATGATCAAAAATTAAAAAAACGAACGTCACTGTTGTTTCTCAAAAATTCTCAATTTAAAAACGCAAAAGAAAAACAACCAATGCATTTATCTTTATCTTACGATCTATGCACTAACTTTACCTTACGATCTATGCACTTATTCCCCTTTCAGGTGTATAAAGCCTAAACCTATTGGAGCTTTTTACACCTGAACAAAACAACAATAAAATAGCTGACTAAGCCAATACCCAAAAACAAAAAAATATTTTTTTTTTTTTTTTCCAAAAAAACAAAAATTTAAAAAAAAAATAAACATTAAAAGTCTGGCCATTATCACCCAAGAACAACATGACAAGACAACCACCATACAACAATGACAAACACTCAACTTTTAAAGACATCCATGGATTTCCTCCTGAGAAGAGTACACGTTTCTTTTTTTTATCTGAAAGACAATAAGTTAATGGGAAAAACAACACAAACAAAACAAACAAAACATTTGTAACTTCATCACAACATTTGCTACCTCATTTGTAACTCTTTAGTTTTGTCAGATTATTGTTTAAATATTTTCATTGTTTGCAAACAATTACTAATTAATGAGCTCATGGTACCATGTGATAATCGATTATGCATTTACAATAACCTAACCCCCGTGTTGGTCTCACTTTGACGGACCTGCAAACAAAACACAAATGTTTAGTATCCCAAACCTGTTCTCTCCCTGGTCTCTGGAAAAGGAACACAAAGACAATGATTAAACACGATTATCATGACAATTGACTTTAAGTGCCCCAAGTCTCTTTTCATTAATTGTACTGCTAGGGGAACACCGAGTTGTAGTATAAACAACTAACCTAAAAAAATAAAAAATTACAAAAATACTTAAAACCTTATTCATAGGAAGGAAGCTTTGATCAGAGTATTTTTAACATACTTGCAGCTGACTAAGTGCTGCCAGCATTGCTTCCCCCAGTGCTATGTTTGAATAACCATTCGGCTACTTCCATTTTGATTTTATGCAACTGTCCTACATATTGCTTTTCGGTTTGTAGACTCCGTAATTGGGTCTTAACGGGTAATTGGGTTTGCTTACTATTGGCTCCATGCTTTGGATTGCTACCCCACCTGGCCGAATAACATTCATAATGCCTTGGGGTAGTCTTCAGGTATGATCTTTTTTTGATATCGTTATTCGTCCAACAATACTTTGCGATGTGACCTCCCCTTTTACACAAACAACATTTTAGCTCTGGCTTCCCTGCATAGGCCCTTTTTTCAACATCTTGTGCTGGAAATTCACATTGCTGGATAATATTACTGTGATTGGAATTAACAGACTTTACACTTCCATCGTCTGATGAGTCATCAGAAGTTTCTATTTCAATTCCTGAATCTATTTCAAGCGCAGATACCACGTTTGTATTTACGTCTCCAGCATCGATTCCCATCATAGTAACATGATTTGCAGCAACAATAGTATATGGGTCCTCTTTATGTTCCACTTCTACTTCTGTACACTGAGCATGTGCGGAGGGTACCTCCACCATTGCATCTTCGGCTATTGTAGGTTTGGAGGATAAATCCATTATGGCTGCCTGTGCACCCTGTAATTCCTCCTTAAGTAGTGCGATAACCTGCAAGTTTTCAGCCTCCCTCCTATTCAAAAAAACGATGCAACCTTCTCTTAACTCACACGTTTTCCCTAATTCATGTAATCTCTGTTCCAATTCGCCTTTTTCCGTCACTAATTGTTCAATCTGACTACGCGCTTGTGCATCTGCATTTTCAACCCTAATTAATATATCTTTTGTTATATTTTGTAGCTGCTGCATGAATTGCTTCCTTTCATCTATCCATTCTGATTCCTTCCGTTCAGAAATGTCTCTAATTTTTAAAAACATGCACATCAAATTTGCTAATCTCTGTTTTCTGCCTTTTCTTGATTTATTACTTATAAGGCTGTTATGTGTATTACATTGTGTCAAAAGTTCATAAAATTGTTGTGTCAACCCACCTTCTTGTGTCGATTGAAATGTAATAGCCCCATGTTTAGCGATGAATAGCTCGATGGCCTCCATTGATATGCTAACTAGCAACTAGCTACACTGAACAGTTGTTAAGACAATACACACACAGATGAACAAACAGATAAGCAACCCCCCCACAGAGATTCAGATAAAAGCTGTTCAAGGTCTAGTTTTTCACCTGTAGTCCCACACAGAAAACCCAAAAACAAAACACAACACAAAAAAAAAAAAAAAAAAATACAAAAAAATCCGTTTAAACTACGAACTTTTCCAGAAAAGACACTCTTAATGCTGTCTCCTCTTAAATTGCAGGCCACAGTGAACTCCTATTGGAACCGAGAGCTATCACACTCACATGGGTAACAAAAAACTAAAAATATATAAAAAAAATTAAAATAATTCCCACTTTTTTTTTTTTTCCTCAGCGCTGTGTGGTTTTGTCCTGTCAATTTATCGATTATATAATATAACCCCAGGGGTGATCATCCCCTTTTACTCGCCAGTCACAATGACCGGTTACCTGGCCAAACTTACAAACATTTAACATACATACATATATCAGCCACAGCTCTCACCAGGTTCTACGCGTCCGCTTCACCGATGAGATCTTTCACAGAATTTTCATGACCATCCAAGCGTGGTTTCAGAATTCGCGAGCCAGCGCCTATCTTGTCCACACTAGAGACGATTTTCAGTTCTGGGTGTCTTTGATTACCAGGACTCAAAACAAAAATACATTAGTCTGTGGATTCTGTGTAAAAATACATTCTACACGCCTTTGGGGTGCCATATGAAGTACGCGCTAAAATACTTATAGCTATGTATTAATTTGTCTAGTCCCTATAATGTTATTAGTCTGTTAAACCTATGAGCGCATGCTACTGTTAATATCACAATAATACGAGGTTAGCTATGAAGCCAAACACACGGCTAGGAATAATCAAATATTATTTATTTCCCAATAATCAAGAACGCTAACATAAAGTATTAAAAGACATTACAATATCACAAAGCTTACAATCAAATCATATAATATAAGAATATCAAAGATACTTATCACAGGGCCCTCCTTGTAGTCTCGAAAGATGGCCGCCAGACCATGAGGTAACTAGAGACATCCTCTCCTGACCCCATTCCCAGCAAAACAGGAAGAGGAGCTCTCTGCGAATTCCTTTTACCAAGCTCACTCATTCAAACTCCCACACCCACTCAAAGTCACCCCCCCTTTGCCTTTCAGGTATCCATAGCGACCTTATAGTAACCGTCTAATTACACATGTCACAGCAGGTGGGCTACAAAGCTTTTTGGTGTGTCTTCCAGCCTGGCTACATTCCAATCCAGGGAATGCCTTCTGTCCTCAAAGATATTGGGAATGTGATATTACATGAGTTCATATTGAATCCAACAGGCGGGAAGGTGTCTAAGTGTCTGGTATTGAAGTGGTTAAACACTTGTTGGGTTTTGATTGATTTCTGGCCTTCCAGTCCCAGTGACACCCTCCATTTTTGTGCTGGTGTCACTAGGACAGGAAAACAATGGGGGGTCTCAACAGTGAGAACACATGAAACATTAAAAAATTTACAGACATTTGGACTCTTACCTACTCTGTAAAAAAAGGTTTTGGTTTGAGCTGAGCTTTAATAGTCAAAGCCCAGAAGGTAATGCTTGCATGCACTGTATACAGAACAAGAGGACCTGTAATATGCATTTTTCACACTCGCCTAATAAAAACACTCATACTCTGTGACTGGTCTTCATCAAAACAGGAATCTTTTCAAGGACAAAACAGCTGTGAATATGTCTTTAAGAACTGGCCTGTCAATGGAAATCGATGAAAGTTGCCCACTATGGCTGCCATAAATGTCCTACTGAACAGCCCATCAGACAGGCCCTCCAGTGGATCCATATACAGGGATTCCAGGCCAGTGGGCCGGAACAGCACAGTGAGCACCAGACAGTTATTCAATACCCCAGGTGCCTGTCCATTCCAAGTACGACTGATGGGGTCAATATGAGACAAGGCCTAACTAATGTGGTATCTGTTCTTGGATTGATGCTCTGTTATTTACGTTGTATGGTGCTGATCGATATACCTGTACATGGCCATGAGTTGATGGAATATAGAGGGTCAAGGACCAGTTTGGTCTGGTCAAACTTTCTGTCCATCCCTTTCTCTCAGCAGCTAATGCTG
Organism: Lithobates sylvaticus; assembly: GCA_028564925.1. Classification (NCBI taxonomy): domain Eukaryota; kingdom Metazoa; phylum Chordata; class Amphibia; order Anura; family Ranidae; genus Lithobates; species Lithobates sylvaticus. Next base: position 34,239,292 of record CM053035.1, on the reverse strand, counting down.
TGAAATTTCATGGATGAACTGGTAAGGGGTGCAAACCAGTCCACCAGACTGAGGGTGACCACCTATTCTGTCCCACAATGGGGGCAGGTAGGTGCCAAACTCTTCTGTGCTGACACCCATTCCTGGGCAATAGGCGTACCAAAGTTCCTTACTCATCATCATGGGGTACCAGGACTTATAGGGCACAGAGACTGTGATACTGAGACTTCCTTTCCTTTTCTTTCCTTTCCTTTACCTTCCATTCCCTTCTTTCCTTTCTTTCTGTCCTTTCCTTTCTTTCCATCATTTCCTTTCCTCCTTCCATTCCGTCCATTCCTTCCTTCCTTCCATTCCATCCATTCCTTCCTTCCTTTCATTCCATACATTCCTTCCTTCCTTCCTTTCTTGCCATTCTTTCCTTTCTTTTTTTCCATCCTTTCCTTCCTTTCTTTCCATCTTTTACTTCCTTTATTTCCGTCCATTCCGTAATTCTTTTCCTTCCTTTCTTTTTTTCCTTTCCTTTCCTTCCTTCCTTTCTTTCCTTCCTTTCTTTCCATCCTTTCTTTCTGTCCTTTCCTTCTTTCTTTGGTAGGGGGTACCTTCTTTCTTTTCTCATTTCCTTTCCTTTTCCTTACTTCCTTCCTTTCTTTCCATCCTTTCCATCCTTCTTTTCCTTTTTTCTTTCATCCTTTCCTTCCTTCTTTTCCTTCTTTCTTTCCATCCTTTCCTTCCTTCTTTTCCTTCTTTCTTTCCATCTTTTCCATCCTTCTTTTCCTCCTTTCTTTCCATCTTTTCCTTCCTTCTTTTCCTTCCTTCTTTCCGTCCTTTCCTTCCTTCCACCCACCCAATGCATGAGGGCACATCACACAACAGGGGGCTTTTAGCTCGCTGTCACCCTGCCACTGGGATAGCAGGCCACATGTCTGGATATTTCTGAAGGACAAGGGGGCATGATATTTTTTTATAACTAAAAATCTAAAATGAAAGCATCCCCACAACTTCCCAAACTCCAGCTTTCACTTGACATTCACTTTTTTTTCTTAAACTTTTCCTAAACCTCTTTTTACTAATCTGAATCCACAATTACCAGATTTTGCTGCAATAATCACATTCAGTCCAGAGATTTTAAAACAAATAGCCTGCTAAAAAAAATAAAAAATAAACTGCTTTTGCTGCAATATTTACTTTTAATCAAGAAATTTCCCCTGCCGTACATTTTTCTGCCAGTAGATGTCCTCAGTCTGATGACCAGTATCATGCAACCCACTTCTTCTGAGCCCAGGTTAACCTGGACCCACCCCAGCCTGTGACTGGACAGTGAAAGGAGATGCAGCACAGTGATGGGTTCACCTCTCTGTCAATCTGCGCTCTCCTCTTATCAGCAGCCTTGTCAGCACATGAACTGGTTGGCTGCTTCTTCCTCTCACATACTAGCTCTGCTGTACAGGGACTGCAAGAGGCTAATACCAGGTCAAATATAGGTATATACACTGCTTGTATTTAGGAAATACATTTACTGATTTATTAATGATTACAGAGCTGTATTCATTTGCGTCTTTTTTATCTGCCTGGAGTTTTAAAGAATATAAATTGAAGGAGACATGAGGCCCCAGATGTTTTACAGCTGATAAAGCCTAGTCCTTCTTATGTAATTTTTTCAGCTGAATACTTTATAAAATGTTTTATACGGCTTTTCTCAAAGGGCAAATATTGTAAGTTGCTGTTATTACTGTAATGTTAATTTTCATGTGCGGTTTTTCTGGAATGCTGATTGGTCGAATCACCTACTGGCATTGTATACATCTTAGGAGCTTAAAGAGCATGATTTCCATGCCGGAGATCCTGGAAATGGCCATTGCACCGCGTCTCATCCCTTCTATTGAAAAAAGAGGATTTTACTCTATTTTCCCCATCATAAAATAAATAAATATAATAAATAAATATAAATAAACTGCAAATGCCAGTCCACAATTAAAGGAAACATCCACCGCTAAAACCTCATTTAAACTTTAAACTGGTTGTAAACCCTTACATATACCCAGTGAAGTGACTGGAATCAAGTGATACACAGATATAAAACAAATCCTTCTATATAAGATGTACCTGTTTATCTGTGTCTTCTCTTCTCTAGATCCAGAAGTCCAGAATTTATAAAGCTTGTCTAAGCTGTCAGAAAACAGTAAGTGGATAGCTGAGATTACACTCTGCACAGCTCAGTGAGGAGAGCTCTGAGAGCTGATTGGAGGGAAGAGACACATCCCCCTTCACACAGCACACAGGAACAGAGCTGAAGCTGAATAGGTGTGTGCAGGGGGCACACCCTAATCGCTATGTGTGGTGCCGATTTCCCCTACTGCCCGAGCTTACCCCTGTGTCGGCCCCCCCCCCCCCCCTGCCCCACGGTGCTGCTTGCATCCCTCCTCTACTCCCCCCTGGCTGTTGCAGGGAATGTTTCAGGATGGAGAGTGGGGGAAGGGGCTAGTAAATATGTAATTTACCTGCGCCTTCCTTTTCTAAATGAACACAGTGAACTCACTCACTGTGTTCATTCCTAACTGACACATAGTAAACTGTGTTTACTATGCTTCTGTTTGTGAAGGAATAGGAAGCTGCTCAGCACAGAGTACTTCCCATTTATTCCCTGTCCCAGATGAGGCTGCAGAGAAAGCCATGTTTTTGGTGTTTGAGTTTTGGGGCGCACACCCTAATGCAATAGGCTGCACACACCTATGTGATGGCCAGTCATTTATGATACACAGCGCTTTAACTAAATGTAATGTACATTTTACATCTACTTTAACCTAACCACATCTTTTATATTATTATTTTTTTTTTCTTTAACTTTATTTAATAGCGGAAATTTAAGTATTAACCATTAGGCCCCAGCGTTTGGCCAATGAAAATCTCTGAGACAACGATTTTATTTGAAAAATGGCAGTCATTTATGATATACAGTACTACCCTTTAATCTAATGTAATGCAGTTCGATTTTACATCTAGTATAACCTGATCTCATCTTTTATTTGTTTATTTTTATACTTTATATAACGGCGACAATTTACGTAACAAACTTTAGGGCCCAACATTTAGCCAATGAAAATATTTGAAACAATTATTTTATTTTTTAAAAATGGCAGTTACTTATGACAGAGTGCTTCAGCAAACTAAATGTAATTTTTACATCTACTTTAACATAACCGCATGCTTTTTTTTATTTTAAATTTTTTTTTACTTTGATAGCGGAAATTTAAGTCTAAAACATTACGCCTCAAAATGTGGTCAATAAAAATATCTGAGGTCATTATTTTATTTAAAAAAATGGGCAGTCATTTATGATACACAGCGCTTTAACTAAATGTAATGTACATTTTACATCTACTTTAACCTAACCACATCTTTTATTTATTTTACAACAATTTATTTTTTTACTTTATTTATTAGTGAGAATTTAGCTATTTGGCCAACGAAAATATCTGGGACAATATATATATTTTTTTAAATGACAGTTATTTATAATTGTATTTATAAGTGCTTTAGCAAACTAATTGTCAGAGCTACATTTACTTTACCCTAATCATATTTTTGCAGAATTGAACAGTTGATCACAAAAAGCTCTGACAACATTAAATATGCAATATGTAAATGGTTGTCAAGGAATAAGAGCTCTGACGGTAGTAAATAGGTAGCATGTAAATGGTTGTCAAGGGATACATTGTTTCTGTTCAACAGATAAATGACCAGGATGATGCAAGAGAGAATAGCAGCCAAACGGAGAGATCCTTTAACCTCTCCCACCGCATCTATGGCTGAATTTTAAGTTGCAATTTGATTTGCCAGAAAACGGATTGGCCTGTTTCCTTTATGTACTATTCTATTTTCAGCATTTTAGGCTCCATTCACACTTGTGCAACTTGTCGTCCCACTTTGGGAATCAAAGTCGCATGACAAGTCGCAGCCCATTCTCTTCAATGGTACCCTTTCAAATCGTGCGACTTAAAGTTGCACCAACTTTGAAAAGGTGGCTGCACTGCTTTGATGCAACTTTTGATGCGACTTGGATCCAGAGAGTGTAAAGTCGGATCAAAGTCACATCAAAGTTGCCTTCCGAAGTCTCACTGGAACTTGTGCGACTTTGGAGTATAGATAAACATTAAGTGCTCTTATCAAGCTGAGCTCTTTTGATTTTTAACATGTGTCCCTCTACTCTCAACTGCCGGTAAGTTTGGGGGGTGGTAGAAAAGAAAGAAATCTGTCAACTGCCACTTGGAAACTGCCATTGTGCCATATCAATTACCGTGTAAGAAAATTCCCAACCCAACTCCCAAAACCTAAAGTATTCAAAAGGTTGTCAGAAGAAAGTCTTTACTGAAATGTTATGGCTAAAGGACACCAAAGGATATCCTTATTCTCTAAAAAGTAATCCATTCACATCCACCACTTAATGTTATAATAAACCCACAACAGTAAAATCAGTGTGTATATGCAGTAAAGCGTGCTTGTTATAGTCACTGTGGAACCTAAGGGGTTAATCCTCTGCATTGTGTAAAAAAGGCTGTTTGATCCTGTCTGCCCTGATCCTCCCCTTCTTCTACTGTCCCCATTCCATCTCCTGATAGTACAGAGCCTTTGGAGTCACTCTGCACATGCCCAGTTTGGTGTGTATTGCTAGAGTGTTTTTTTTTCTAGGGAGGGTGCATGTGATCAGTACAGGGCCAATCAGCACTGTCCAGACAGAGGGTAAGGGGTCCTGCAGCCTCACAGGACAGTCAGAGGAGAATGCAAACTCCTCCTACAAGCCTTAAGCAGACACTGATAGAAGTCACAAGACTGCTATATACTTCTAATGAGAAAAGGTACTTAGCTGTTTATATTTACTAAAATGATTGCATTTCCATGTTCTGTGTACTGTGGGGGACCAGATATAGTGAATGCAGGCTCCGGGGTTTAGTAACACTTAAATGGTCCTGTAATTCATTTTTCATGAAATAGTTCCTTAGGGCACACTAGCGGTTGGTGAAGGGGAGGGGGTTAAAACTCTGCAGTTGAGCCCTGTCTTTATTGCTCCCCATTTAGCTGCAGAGGCAGTGGTGGGGGGTACACATACACCTTGTGATTGCGGCTGCAGCAGGAATTACACCTCCTGTCGCTTTTGCCGCTTGCTGAACCCATTCAAGTGAATAGTGCCTCTCTGCAAATGCACACAGTTGCGGTGTGCTGCTGCGGGTTTCAAGGGTTTAAAGCAGGTGGCAAGGAGGTGATACAATGCCTCCTGTGCTGCCCCAACGGGGCATAGAATTTATATAGATTGTTCCTTAACCATTTTCTATGGACTTTTATATTTAGTTCCCATGCTGCCATCTAGTGACCCTTTGTGGTAATGCACTTGTTTCTTATGTTCTTTTTCCCTTATGTTATGACACACTTCCTTTTATATTTAATGCTCCACCCTTCTTCCTGTGTTTGTACTTCCTGTGTCATGGATGCAGCAACAAGCCACACGTAGCAGGGCACATGTATTCTGCATTGTAAGCTACAGACAATATCATCTTTTTACCGCATAAATACTACAACCTATTCATCTGTTTGTATCATGTCATCTGCTGTAACCTGATGTCCAGAATAAAAGCATCTTGTGGATAGAATTGGTATTTGGTGAGTTCAAGCTATCTGAGGAGGATTGTCCTCAGTGATTATATCTTACAGGCCAGGCATAGAGGTCTCAAAATGGATAGTCGCTTCACAACAATCGAAGTCAGAATACCTCCTCACCGCCTGTCAAATGCTCTCTGAAGAGCGATACGAATGCAGATCACTCTTCAGAAAGCAAAGCATGTGTGAACGAGCCCTTACTGCATTTCCCTGCCTCCTTGAAATGTCCTCTGTGAACTCCTGAACCTTTCCTTTTCCCGCCCACATCCATGTGTTTGAAATGTGTTCATCAATGTGTTCATCTATGTGTTCTATGCACGCTACATATCCCATAGTCATAGGTGTGTGCAGCCTACTGCATTAGAGTGTGCACCCTAAAGCCCAAACACACACTACATATATGTGCATACATATATATGACTACGGCACATTGATCTCCCTGCTGGCACAGTGAAAGAGAAGTGAGTAAACACTTCTCTAATGGCAGAGCCGGTAAGAGGGAGATCTTTCCCATCTTCCTGCTGGCACACAGAGCAATAATACTAATGTGCATGGGATTATTAGGGTGTGCCCAGGCACATCCGGCGCACCCTGTATGCACGCCTCTGCCCATAGTCTATAATCTCCGGAACGAGCAAGAAAAGGTGGTTACATTCCTACTTTTAGTGGGACCATGGAGGAGAACGAACATAGCCACCCTCTAACAGAAAGTCTGATCACAGCAGCAAAAAAAAAAAAAAGGGAATTTGGAGGAGGCCGAGAGCAATAGAAGTGATTTTTTAAGGGGTAAGAATAAATACTTGAACAGATTATTTTTTTTTTAAAACCAGAGTTTAGTGTTAATTTAAGTCTACCCAAAAAGTATTTAAAAGAATAAAAAAAAATTGTTATACCTACCTGCACTGTGTAATGGTTTTGCACAGAGCATCCCTGAGTCCTGGTCCCTCCCCCCAGCCTAGTGCCCCCAATAGCAAGTCTCTTGAGCAGGCTTGCTCCCATACCACGTTCTGTGTGTCCATTCACACATAGAGGAGGGCACAGCCCCGCCCCCTCACTCTCTCCTCTTTAGCTCACTGGCTGTGATTGACAGCAGCATGAGCCAATAGCTGTGTGAGCCAATGAGGTCAGAGAGACCCGAGGGGTCAAGGGGGAGCTGCACCCAGGAGTTTTTTTTTAGCTTCATTCATAAAATTGAAGCGAAGAAGCAGCAGCAAATTAACCTCTGCTCACTCTGCTCTCTCCTCCTGTCAGCACATCTCAGACAGCCAGATGTGCCCAGGATAGGTCCAATCTCTGGCCTAGCAGCCCGGGCAATACAACACACGTCCACCCAGACAGCCGTCCAGGTGGCACAGAACACAGATCACCTGACTCCAACCAAATCTATAGGTTTTCCCAGCAGGCCAAGGGATTTAAAAAAAAAAAACCCTGCCCATTGGCTGAGACACCACATATACTCATAATATGACCTTGCAGTGCCCTTCTCATATCTAAAGAAGTATCCGGCCACCTAGCGGCAAAAGAGAGAAGTGCAGCAATTACAGAATTAGAGTGAGTTCAACTGATCCTCAACTCCAGGATGGGGGTGCTACACATCATTTTTTTTTATGATTACATAATCCTATTTAATGGTGTTTTTTTTTTTTTATATATATATATATCTTTTGGGATTTCAGTTTGAAAAAACAAATAAAAACAAACTTAAATGTAAAAGATATATATATATATATATATATATATATATATATATATATATATATATATATATATATATAGGCTATTAAGGATAATGTTACTATAGCTTAGAAAATCTATTAATACAGAATTGGGAAAAATGAAACTGTCACATACAGTAAGTCTGACACTAAGCTGTCAAAGCTATCATACATAATTTATGTTTAATTAGACAATTCATCTTCAATTCCTTTTAGGCTAAAATACTTGAATTAAAGTTAACACTGAAGGAAATAAAACAAATTCACAGGTGTCTAGTAAAAGGATTAAAGCTAAACTCCAAGAATTGAACAAAACCTACTCTTGCATTGGGTACCCCCACATTGCAAGGGTAAATGCTTATTTAATCTCAGGGTGCAGGGATGAGGTGTAATACCGAATACCTGGCTCTGGCAAGCTACTTCAGTCCATGAGACTGGTCCAGCGCTGCCACATCTGTAATAAGCTCTCAGCCCCGGTCGCATGCTTGCCTCCTCCACATGCATTGCAGTGTTAGTAGCCCTGCCTGGTATGTGATGACTACGAGGGACCACCCACAGCCCGGAGCTTCTGGTAGAAGAGAACAAGCTCTGCAGCCTGTTGCTCCAAGGGAGGAGGTAAGTAATACACCTTATCCCAGCACCCCTAGACTTTAGTATGGAAAAAAAGGTCCTGCTAGATGACTTCAGGCTGGCCCCTTATGGAGGTAAAACAGAGCTAAACCCATTGATTTAACAGTTTTAGAAAACAGTTATATTCCTGGCATGCCGGGAAGGCTTAAGCCCCGTACACACGATCGGACTTTCCGACGGGAATTGTGTGATGACAGGCTGTTGGCGGACAATCTAAACTGTGTGTACGATCCATCGGACAATTGTTGTCGGATTTTTCACGGACAAATGCTGGCTAGCAGGTTTTCAAATTTTCCGCCAACAAATGTGTGTTGTCGGACTTTCCGATCGTGTGTACACAAGTCCATCGGACAAAAGTCCAAAGTACAAACAAACATGCTCGGAAGCAGAAGCGGTCGGTCTTGTAAACTAGCGTTCGTAATGGAAAATTGACCTTCGTGACGTGGCAAATTATGAAATCTCAAAATGCAGCGCACAATTCTCTTCTTCTTTAATGGGAGCTGCTTTGCTGGTGATACTGATGGAGTTATTGCAAACAAATTTTCAAAGGCTTTTTTTTCTAGTGATATCAAGAATAATATTATTTTTTTTTTTTTTTTTATTTGTGCAAGTTACCACAACACCATTATCCTGTAGTTTTTAAGATCAAAGATACAGATATGTTGGTGTCCCTTGTCAATTTTACATTGTATTTTTTAAAATGTAACTGCCTACTCCCAAACTGTCATTTGAAGTAAAACACATAGCCAAGTATTATTCTCCACAATTTTTTTTTATTGTGCATTAAAAAAATGTAAAAAATTTAATTAGACATGCTATCTGCCAATAGAACTTAACCAAAAAGTGCATTCTATGCAATCAAAAATATAGACAATATAACAAATCAAATCATTATTCAACCAAAAAAATAATGTCAAAGCAATAACTCCAAGGCCAATAATAAATAACACGTTATCTCCTCCAATTCCGAAACATGGCTGGTTGACAAACGGCCGTTCAGGAACAAACTGAAAAGCACGAAATGAAAAGCACGAAATGAAAAGGCTGTCACCAAACTTCTACTAACACAAAATTATCAGAAGGAGCCCAAAGGGTGGCGCTAAAGAGCTGAAAAAACACGTAGTACGTCACTACGTTTGGAATTGTTGGCCAACAATTGTGTGGCCGTGTGTATGCAAGACAAGTTTGCGCCAACACCCTTCGGACAAAATTCCACGGTTTTGTTGGCGGAAAGTCCGATCGTGTGTACGAGGCATAACTGTCACATTGGATTTGCTCTCAACCAAATTGTCGAATCATCCTGGCTGCTGTCATAACTGATCTCTTGTGCAGCACCGTGGCAGCTATAGATCAAGCAGAGGCCAAGATGGCAGCTTCCTTGGCTGCAAACGATAGGAGGGTTTACTTCTACTTTAGAATAAAAGAAAGAGCTGCGCCAGTAAAAACAAATTAAACAAATAAATTAAGGCAAAAAAATAGTGGGGGGACTAGATGGCCGTTTGGAATTGTTGGCCAACAATTGTGTGGCCGTGTGTATGCAAGACAAACGTTTGTTGGCCAACAATTGTGTGGCCAGGTGTATGCAAGACAAGTTTGTGCCAACACCCTTCGGACAAAATGACACGGTTTTGTTGGAGGAAAGTCCGATCGTGTGTACGAGGTATAACTGTCACATTAGATTTGCTCTCAACCAAATTGTCAAATCATCCTGGCTGCTGTCATAACTGATCTCTTGTGCAGCACCATGGCAGCTATAGATCAAGCAGAGGCCAAGATGGCAGCTTCCTTGGCTGCAAACGATAGGATGGTCTACTTTAACCGGTTCCCAAACGTCTCGCGTACATTTACTGCGGCACAATGGCACCGCTGCGCAAAACCCCGTATACATATACAGGGTTCCTTTAAGAGCCACCTGCGGCGGGGGACCCGATGCGCGTGGCCGGCGGTCGCGATCGCCGCCGGCCACCAGCACAGGAATTTGTGTGTGTAAACACACAAATCCCTGTGCTGTTAGAGGAGTGGAGACATGTCGTTTGTTCCTACTATGTAGGAACAGCGAAATGACTCCTCTCCTACTCAGTCCTATCCCCATACAATTAGAACACACCTAGGGAATACACATTTAACCCCTTGATTTCCCCCTAGTGTTAACCCCTTCCCTACCAGTGTCATTTACACAGTAATCAGTGCATTTTTATAGCACTGATCGCTGTATACATGTCACTGGTCCTAAAAATGTGTCAAAAGTGTCCGATCTGTCCGCCGCAATGCCGTAATGCTGCTAAAAATCGCCGATCGCCGCCATTACTAGTGAAAAATAAAAAAAATTATAAAAATTACATAAATCTTTCCCATAGTTTGTAGACACTATAACTTTTTTTTGCGCAAACCAATCAATATACGCTTATTGCAAAATTTTTTTTTACCAAAAATATGTAGAAGAATATATATTGGCCTAAACTGATGAAGAAATTTGTTTTTTTAAAAACATTTTTGGGGATTTTCATTATAGAAAAAAGTAAAAAATATTGTTGTTTTTTTTCTAAATTGTCACTCTTTTTTGTGTATAGCACAAAAAATAAAAACCGCAGAGGTGATCAAATAGTACCAAAAGAAAGCTCTATTTGTGGGAAAAAGGAGAAACAAATTTTGCTTGGGTACAGCATTGCATGACTGCGCAATTGTCAGTTAAACTGACGCAGTGCCAAATTGTAAAAAGTGCTCTCGTCTGGAAGGGGGTAAAACCTTCCGGGGCTGAAGTGGTTAAAATAGGTGCCTATACTGTTAAAAAACCCAGTAATACATTGTCTCACCCTGCTCTGCACATGCTCAGTTGCTCTCTATTTTTAGGCACTGACGAATTTGTAGAGGCCAATCTTTTGACCACCCGGCCTATAGCAAACCGACGGCCAGGTGGGACTTTCCTCCCCCTGAGTGGACGTAGCCGCCCACCGGACACAGTCGATGACTGATAAGTGTACCGACTCTCTGCCAGTACCATGTGATCTCTGTGGCTTTCTTTTATGCCATCCATTGTGTACAGTTGTGTTTAGACATGTGTGGTTCGTTTCATTCCGAATTAAAATTCGGACAAATTTTCGTTATTCGGATTTCCGAATTAGAATAGTACCGAATTTAAACATATCCAAAATAACGAAAAAAAGAATTCGGACAAAATTTCGAATTCATCCGAAATAGAATAGAAAATAAAATAGAATAGAAAATAGAATAGAAATTAAAGGAATAGAATAGAAGAAAATAGAAAAATAAAACTTTTAAAGGTTCTACTAGATTTTAGTTAGGGATATCAGAGTAAAGGGGGGCTGAATACAAATGCACACCACACTTTTCACGTATTTATTTGTAAAAAAAAATTTGAAAACCATTTATCATTTTTCTTCCACTTCACAATTATGTCCTACTTTGTGTTGGTCTATCACAAAATAAAATATCCAATAAAATACATTTACGTTTTTGGTTGTAACATGACAAAATGTGGAAAATTTCAAGGGGTATAAATACTTTTTCAAGCCATACATCCATTCTGCTCCTTCGAATTTTCTCATCAGGATCTCCAAAAACAGAGGCTTCATACTCACCCACTACCATTCATCTGATCATCTCTCAGAGACTCTCAGAGATTCTTTACATTTGACACTTTGACACCAGTTGTGTTGGATATCTGTAATTGCAGTGCTTCCTTCCACCAAACCCTAATGCCCCTTACACACAATCGGAAATTTAGCCAGCAAAAGACAGATGAGAGCTTTTGGTTGTATGCTCCATCGGACTTTTGCTGGCGGAATTCCTGCCAGCAAAAGAGAGTAGGTTCTCTATTTTTCGGTCCGAAAAACTTCCGATTGGAAATTCCAATCGTCTGTACCAATTCCGACGTGGAAAATTCTTACGCATGCTCGGAAACAATTAGACGCATGCTCGGAAGCATTGAACTTCATTTTCCTGGCTCGTTGTAGTGTTGTACGTCACCGCGTTCTTGACGGTCGAAAGTTCAGAGAACTTTTGTGTGACCGTGTGTATGCAAGCCAAGCTTGAGCGGAATTCCGTTGGAAAAACCATCCAAGTTTTTTTAGACGGAAAATCTGCTCATGTAGGCTGCATTCACACCTGAGCGTTTTCAGCTCATAAAACGCTTGTAAAACACCCAACAAGTAAAATCCCATTCATTTCAAATGGCACCTGTTCACATCTGAGTGTTTTCAGCTCATAAAACGCTTGTAAAACACCCGGAAAAAACGCCCAACAAGTAAAATCCCATTCATTCCAAATGGCACCTGTTCACATCTGAGCGTTTTGTCACCTGATGCAAAAACGCCTGAAAAATGTCCTGAGCTCAAAAAAGAACATGAGCTTCTTTGGGGCAGATTACAGGCGTTTTTTCTGCCTTTTACATTGGTGACCTGAACAAAATCGTGCCAAAAACGCAGCAAAATCACGGTAAAAACGCTCAGGAGTGAATGCAGCCTCAGTTACTCCAGGACACGGTAGTGACATAAGGGTCAGCAGAAGGAACTATTGCCTGTGGTAGGGGGAACAGACATCTGACACTCATGTAAGTGTCAAGTATGAAATATCTATAGGGGGGGCCGTAATTCTAAAGCAAAGCGAAGGTTAGAGGAACAGCAGAAAAGATGAGTTATAAAGCCTTATAAATACAAAACAGGTGAGAGACAACTGCACTCACCAGAAGAGAACAGTACATTCACAGGGAGATAAACAATGCGTACAATGTATCCACATTGATTAGTTACCTGTCAACGTCGGAGTATTTGTTCCGTTAATCCACAATGATCATAACGCTTTGTTTGTAGAAATCCTCTGCTAAATAATCCGATTGGAGCTGCACTGCTGAGAAAGGTTCACGCCAAGTCTATCTACTAACAAGATGCACTTGTTTTGGATTATAAAATTTATTAGGGGTATCATCTCTGAGACTACAGCAGCAGTTTTCTACAATTATAGGATTTTGTCTACTCTAAGCTCCGCATCATATATAAGTATAGCCTCTTCTTTCCCAGGTTCTGTTTTTTTTAGATTTGTTTAACCAATTGCCATGATGTCCCTCTATCAAATTCCGAGGCCTGATAGAAAATACTGTATATACATATAGCTATTGATATATATATTTACATATATTGGCTTCTTTCACAGTACCACCCTTCCAGTCGGACATTAGTATTAGCAGGTTATTGAATTATGTGCTTGGAAGCTTGTATGCAGAGAATACTTTAGTTTCATGGAGGATGTCTTTATCATGTCTTACAGGAAACAGGACAATACAAGTACATAGAGATGAGGATAGACAAACAACCTGTATAGACAAACATCCTGTCATATCATAGAAAAACATGTACTATACACTAAAATACTACAGCGCCACCTGCTGCATAGATGGGTATAATGCATAAAGTGTATATTGTTCAGTTTATATAAGCAAATTTACATTACATGTTGTTGTTCTTCCACAGAGATTCTTATGTTTTATTAATAATAATAATAATAACAGAAATAACAATAGTAGTAGTTTATTTTATATATTTTTTTATAGTTTTATATATTTATATATATTTTTATATTATTATTATTATTAATAATAATAATAATAATAATCATATTGGTCATAATAATAATAACTATTAATAATAATATTATTATTATTATTTAGTAGTGGTAGAAGTAGTGGTAGTTGTCATATTATTAATATTAGTAGCAGTAGTAGTAGTATAATTACAGTGCCTTGATAAAGTGTTCATGCCCCTTGAAATTTTTGAAATTTTGTCATGTTACAACCAAAAACGTAAATGTAATTTATTGGATATTTTATTTTGTGATAGACCAACACAAAGTGGGACATAATTGTGAAGTAGAAGGAGAATTATAAAATGTTTTTTAACATTTTTTACAAATAAATATGTGAAAAGTGTGGTGTGCATTTGTACCCCACCAAAGTCAAAAGTTTGTAGAACCACCTTTTACTGCAATTACATCGGCAAGTCTTTTTGAGGATGTCTCTACCAGCTTTTCACATCCAGAGAGTGACATTTTTGCCCATTCTTCTTTGCAAAATAGCTTAAGCTCTGTCAGATTGGATGGAGAGCGTCTGTGAACAGTAATTTTCAAGTCTTGCCACAGATTCTCAATTGGATTTAGGTCTGGACTTTGACTTGGCCATTCTAACACATGAATATGCTTTGATCTCTAAACCATTCCATTGTAGCTCTGGCTGTATGTTTAGGGTCGTTGTCCTGCTGGAAGATGAACCTCCACCCCAGTCTCAAGTCTTTCAAACGGATTTTCTTTTAAGATGGCTCTGCATTTGGCCCCATCCATCTTCCCATCAACTCTGACCAGCTTCCCTGTCCCTGCTGAAGAAAAGCATCCCCACAACATGATGCTGCCACCACCATGTTTCACGGTAGGGATGGTGTGTTTAGGGTGATGTGCAGTGTTAGTTTTCCGCCACATGTAGGGGTTTTCTTTTAGGCCAAAAAGTAAAATTCTGGTCTCATCTACCCAGAGCATCTTCTTCCACATGTTTGCTCGGTCCCCACATAGATTCTTGCAAACTGCAAACAGGACTTCTTATGGCTTTCTTTCAGCAATGACTTTCTTCTTGCCTCTCTTCCATAAAGGCCAGATTTGTGTGCGTGACTAATAGTTGTCCTGTGGACAGATTCTCCCACCTGAGCTGTGGATCTCTGCAGCTCCTCCAGAGTTCCCATGGGCCTCTTGGCTGCTTCTCTGATGAATGCTCTCCTTGCCCGGCCTGTCAGTTTAGGTGGACGGCCATGTCTTGGTAGATTTGCAGTTGTGCCATACTCGTTCCATTTTCGGACGATGGATTGAACAGTGCTCCGTGAGATGTTCAAAGCTTGGGATATTTTTTTGAAACCTAATCCTGCTTTAAACTTCTCCACAACTTTATCCCTGACCTGTCTGGTGTGTTCATTGGCCTTTATGATGCTATTTGTTCGCTAAGGTTCTCTAACAAACCCCTGAGAGCTTCAAAGAACAGCTGTATTTCTACTGAGATTAAATTACACACAGGTGGACGCTATTTACTAATTAGGTGACTTCTAAAGGCAATTGGTTCCACTGGATTTAAGTTAGGGGTATCAGGGTAAAGGGGGCTGAATACAAATGCACGCCACACTTTTCACATATTTATTTGTAAAATCATTTGAAAACCATTTATCATTTTCCTTCCACTTCACAATTATGTGCCAATAAAATACATTTACATTTTTGGTTGTAACAAAATGTGGAAAATTGCAAGGGGTATGAATACTTTTTCAAGGCACTGTATATTAATTATAATTATTATTATTTTCTTGTTGTTATTTAGATTTTTTTCCCTTTTATTGGTTGAACTAGATAGACTTGTGCCTTTTTTCTACCAGACAAACTATGTAACTATGTATAATAAAAATAATAAATAATCGTGGTAGCAGTAATTTATTATTTATAATTATGTTTTATTTATAATAATTATTGTCATTTTAAATATTAGTAGTAGTAGCATTAGTAATATTAATGTTGTTGTTGTTGTTGTTGTTGTTGTTAGTTTATTGTCTATATTTAATTTTTTTATAAATATGGGGTGGTTTTGGATTTCCCCTATTTATTATAAATATGTATTATCTTGTCTATTCCTATTCTTAGCTAGTCTATCAAAGCTCTGATAATATTAATGGTGATGATACAAAAACAATGCTAGCTATAAAAATAAACACACTGCTTAAGTGCCGGTTCACACAGTCATCCAACTCTGAAGCCGCCCAGTACAGCGCGACTTCAGAGCGGCTTGCAAAACGACTTCTATATAGAAGTCAATGGAAGCCGCTCCGAAGTCTCCCCAAAGTAGTACAGGAAGCTTTTTCTAAGTCGGAGCGACTTGAGTCGCTCATATTAGAACGGTTCCATTGCAATGCAAGGAGTGCGACTCGCCAGGTGGCTAAGTTGTCTGACAGGTCGCCCATGTGTGAACCGCCACTAAATGAGCAAGGATCTCATTTATTTACAAAGAAAGTAGAAAACTAACATATAAACACTAAAAGAATAATACAGAGCACATAAAACACAAAAACATTGATGATACTTTACGTATAGTCGTCTTCAAGATGATGTCTTAGCTGCACTCAATGGAAGAGAGAAAGAACTCTAGCTGACCATTACCTTTTTTTAGTAGTATTGGTACAATTATTATTATTATTATCATCATCATCATCATCTTTATCATCTTTATATTTTTATATTATGTTTTATTGTTTATTTTTGTACATTTTAAAATTGTAAACAATTTTCTCTTGAGTCATCACATAGATCTTTGCTTTTTTTTTCCTTAACCGCTTCCCGACCGCTGCACGACGATATACGTCGGCAGAATGGCACGGGTGGGCAAAGGGGCGTACCTGTACGTCCCCTTTAAAAAGCGGCACTGTGGGCCCA
>CM053035.1:34177546-34222354 GCA_028564925.1 Lithobates sylvaticus | reverse complement strand
TTTGTGTGTGAATAAAAACTGTTTATTGGGTTTCTGAGGTTCTAACAGCCTACAACATGTGGAAGAATTTTCAAAATATGATCTGCTTGTGGACCCTCCTTCTCAGCATGACATATTTGAATGGGACTGGACCAATGAATTACTATATTACTAGGTTGGTCAGAGGAATGGAAAAGGAAATTGGTAGGTGCAGGTACATACGCCTTATATAATATATTAGCTGATCTATCTTTGCAAAGAAAAATCATTCTATTAGAAATTGAAAAGCTAGACATTTGTAAAGAGAACATGTCACCTTGCTCATACAAGGCAAAATGAGAGGACCTCTTTAAATCCAAACCGCTGACCCAGTTATAATTACCGTCACTGCACTTCCATTGCAGTCAATGCGAAATAGCCAGGTATGAGGGAGCATGCAACCTTCTCCCATGATCATGTTCTCTGGCCTAGTGCCAATCAGGAAGCCTGAATACTGTCACATGATGGAGGGGTGTTGTCATCAATTCCTGTAAGCTCCAACACCAACTAGGAATTTTTTGGCGGATGCGAAGGGGAAAGAAGTTCCAGGGACTTTGTGATGGTAAGTGTAACTGGGTTGGCTAAGGTTTTTAAAGAGAACCTGTCGCTTTCCCCCTTAATAGGTAAGTCATTAGGGTCTTTATAAACAATATCTTAGGTTTCCATTAGGCTACAACTTTTCTTTCTAATCCTAACTTTTTACTGGAATATCACAAGAAATCACAATATGACAAAAGAAGACTATGAACATAAGGAAAAGGCTCAAACAACAAAGTGTGGCGAGTCAGTTGGTCAGTATTCTGATATCTTTGATACAAGACCAGTCAGGCCATAATACCCTGTAATTACTAGACAATTTGTTTAGTTTTGTTCCGTTCCGTTTCGTATAAAAAATTAAATTTGTAATTCGTAATTTGTGTACGAAATGTAATTCGGATTCGTACGAAATACGAATTTCGGACGAATCGTTACGAATCGTTAATTTGGATAACAAATAACGACACTCTACGAATAATAACAAATTATCCAAAAACGTATTAACATTACATAACACAAGTCTATTGTCTATTGTTCACCAATCACATAGAGGAAGTTTGGGGGCGTGACCGGATGCAGATGAGAGTGTGAGTGGAGTGAGCCCGTGCAGCGTCCCTTCTCCCCTCTCCCCCGCTCTATCTGATAACCCGAGGTTGATGCCCGAGGCCCGCTCGTGCTGCTTAAACGGCGGGGGTAGCTGAGTGCTCGTGCTGGACTCGGATGCAGAGCTGTGTGGGACCGAGCGAGCCGGCGTCAGTGGGATTGGTGCAGTCAGCGCCAGCGTTCTCCTTCACTGTGCGCTCCGACTCACG
This sequence comes from Lithobates sylvaticus, assembly GCA_028564925.1. NCBI lineage: Eukaryota > Metazoa > Chordata > Amphibia > Anura > Ranidae > Lithobates > Lithobates sylvaticus. The sequence continues at coordinate 34,220,987 of CM053035.1, read as the reverse complement.
CTGCCTCACTGAGACGTGCCTGCAATCTGCAGGAGGAGAGGAGAGCGTGTTCCGCGCCTGACGGAGGGGCGGAGGACTGGCGGCAAGGGGGGTGAGAGCCCTCGGTCGTTGTTGTGACTGCCTCCTGGAAACCGCAAGGTTGTCGGTGGCGGGGATTCCAGGAAAACAGCTGATAAAGTAAAGAGCGCTCCCCATTGTAGGAGAGCTGAAGCTGACAAGCTGGGATAACTGTGAGAGGGCTTCCCACGCTTTTTAAACCCCAAGGAGACCAGGCTTTGCCGTCCACCAGCCCTGCTGTACAGCCAACGTTGTACCTACCTCCACTACATCATCTACATCATCGCCGACACAACGGATGGGTGAGACAAGAGAGTGTTTAAGCTTTGTTATCTCAACTGTGTCCAGTACCAAAAAGTGACTGTTAAAGGGGAAGTCTAACCCTGTGTTCCTGCTTCTCATTTCTCTATCTGGTTGGTGTTTAAGTAATAGAGAGACACTGTTTTAAATTTTTCAAACCAAACTAAACCGCCAAATATCTCCTTTTGATTTTTTTTTTTTTTTTTTTTTTGTTCCTGTTGGTACATGTATAATTGAGGTCTTTGCTTTGGAGATTTGAAAGGGGAAAATTGTGACTGGACTTTGGCCTGGCACGTCCCGGTGCTGTACCATTTTTGTGCATTGGATGCTTTCCCTGTCCCTCTTCAAGGTATACCGCCTGCCACAGCTATAATCCAATCTAAAGTCAATTTGTAATCATGCCTTCACAGCGCACTACAAAAGCCAGCCAGGCGGCCAGCCAAGTAGCAGCAGCAAAATTAGAGAAATTTGCGCACACCCCAAGCCAAGGGCCAGCTCAGTCCCCTCAGAAAACCACCATACAAAATCAAAACCTGCAGCCCCAGCCTAATAGGACAGGAGGAGTGACAGGGGCCACAGGTGGAAGGAAAAGTCAGGGACAGAGCCAACCACCTATACAGACTCCCCAGAGAACATTAATGGAAGGGGGTGAAATAGAGGGGCAACTCCGGAACCAGGCAGAGGAGGGTCTTCCCCCTGTAAGGGGGGCGGACATTACACCTGGGGGGGAACCATCTTTAAAAGAGATTCTGGAGGCGGTTAATTCTTGCAGGGCCTCTCTGACCGACATGCACGACCAATTGAAGACAATACAGGCGGAACTTGCTAGTGTAAGGACTGAGATACAAAAGGTACAAGAAAGGACTTCAACTCTTGAGGATAGGATGACCCTAGTGGAAGATGACTTGACCCCTTTAAAACAAGAAGTGAGTGACATTAAAAATCTCCTCAATATGCAGCTTAATAAAATGGATGAAATGGAGAACAGGATGAGAAGGAAAAATATCCGCATAGTTGGCCTTCCGGAACATTCCGAGGGCCCTGACCCTGCCGCTTTCTTGGAAAAATGGCTGGTTGAAACTTTTGGGCAGGAATCATTCTCGTCGCTTCTGGCGGTGGAAAGAGCCCATAGGGTTCCCTCTAGACCCATCCAACCTGGGGCCCCTCCTAGGCCCATACTGGCAAAACTCCTATTCTTTAAGGATAAAGTAACAATCATACGGAAGGCAAGGGAACTAGGAAATATCCTCTATAATGGCATGAGGGTGTCTATTTACCCCGACTATTCACCAGACCTCCAAAGAAGACGAGCTAAATTCGGAGAAATAAAACGAAATTTGCGCCAAGCTAACTTAACTTATGCATTATTATACCCAGCAAAATTAAGAATAATGGCGCCTGGAGGGACTGTACTCTTTGACTCCCCCAAAGGGGCTGAAGATTGGCTTACTAAATTTAAGGAGCGTTCCTAGACGATCAAGCTCACCATATAATGCTGACTTTCTTCTTTTTTTTTTTTTTTTTTTTTGAGAGGGGGGATGGATAAAGCTGATATTCAATGGAGTGAGGGAAGGGGAGCGAGTGGTGACATATAGTGATATACAGTGTCTTTAACTTTTAACTTGTTTTTTTTTTTACTTATTTTTTTTTTTCTTTTCTGTTATGTAATGTGTTGATGTCTCGCCTCCTGTGAGGGGAGAAGGAACGGGTGTGGAGTGCACGGGAGGGAAGAGATCACAAGCTGGAGCACTCTAGCAGTTTTGGAGTGTTGCACGCGGGTCTTAGTGGAAGGGTTTTCTTTAATGAGAGGGAGGGGGATGGATGGGTAGCATGGGGTAAAGGGAGGGTTAGGAATGGGGCAGATCTTCTTGTGTGGGTGAGTAGCTTTTGTACTTGGGGGGAGGGGCGGGATAGGGTTGGGGAAGATGAAAAGTATTCGATATTAAGTTTGTTCCAAAATAGAGGTGTATGGATTGGTCACAAAAGTAGGCCCCCGGCCAAACCTAGGGAGGTAGTGAATGAGGTGTGTAAACAGAGTGTTGGTTACGACAGCAAGGTGAAGTATGAGAGATGTAAACAGAGGGTTGGGTATGACAGTGGTGAATGTGTGGGTGAATGGGTGAGGTACAATACGTTCACAAGGCATAAGTATGCACGGAAAATTGTTTTGCAGGTAAAAATTCACGTTCACAGTATAAGATGGGATAGTAAGGTTCCACAAGATTTAAAAATAAGAATTATATGGCTCACTATAATAAGCACGAGATTATAAATTATGTTGTTAATGCAATCACTTATTACTACAAGCACATATGATTAGTACTACACAAGAGGGTAAAAAAAAGCTCACTATTTGCTCCTGGAATGTAAGGGGATTGGGAGATCCAGGGAAGAAAGCTGCAGTACGATCCATGGTTAGGTCCTATGGGAACTCTATTGTGGGTCTCCAGGAGACCCATTTTACTAATGCCTCTTTATCTAGGTTGGGATGGGGGGAATTCGCCTCTCAGTTCCACTCGGTTCATTCATCCTTTTCTAGAGGTGTTAGCATTTTGATCGGTTCAGGGATTATATTTAATTGTATCCAAAGTAAGATTGACGAACAGGGACGGTACATTTTTCTACATTGTAAGATAGAGAATAGAGTGGTGCTACTTGCTAATGTGTATGTTCCCCCTCCTTTTAATTTAGAGGTTCTTCTCGGCTTTGTGGACTTTGTGCTGGAGAGGCCGGGTCTTCCGGTAATGGTCATGGGCGATTTCAACATGGTCCTGGACCCGACAATAGATAGATTCCCCCAGGGGACTCAACGGAGTGGGCTAGTGGATAGCCGTCTCCATCGTCTCTTGGGGGAAATGGGCCTGAAGGACATTTGGCGCCTGAGAAACCCTGGGATAAGGGGCTACTCCTGCTTCTCCAGCACACACTCCACATTGTCGAGAATTGACATGCTGCTCGGCAACGATGAAATGATGGCCATGATAGATGATATTAGATATAGGCCAAGAGGTCTTTCGGATCACTCTCCTGTGACAGCTTCAATGCCGGTGGGGATGAGAAGTACCTATCGTGAGTGGAGAATCAATCCCTCCTGGTTGGAGCTAATGGGACATCCTCAAGAGGTTCTGGACGCTTTGAGGGAATGTATTGAGTGGAATAAAGGTTCAGCCCCCCAGGGGGTAGTCTGGGACACAGTCAAGGCTATCCTTCGGGGTTTGTTGATCCAGCAGATATCAAAAACAAAAAAATCGTCAAGAGAAGGGGAGGAAATAGCAGGGAACAACCTAATATCCGCAGAAGCAGCATATATAAGTAACCCAACACCTGAAAATTTTAGAACGTGGACAGAGGCACAAGGGGTCTATCGTGTAGTCCTGTTGGGTAAAGCAGAACAAAAATACATTTTTCAAAAACAAGTCGCCTTTGGGGAGGGAGAAGGAATTAGTAGGATGCTCGCTCACTTAATTAGAACCAATTCTCCCTCATCGATGGTCCCATTGATTGATACAGGGGCGGGCAGGACATCTACATGTACACCTGAGATTGTGGATACTTTTCGGGATTACTACGAGAAGTTATACCACTCTGAACAGGTGGATATGAAGGAGGAAATGGATTCATTCTTTGAGGGGCTGACGGTCCCCTGTCTCTCTGAGGAGGACAGGGCCATGCTAGATGGCCCTGTCACCCTGGAGGAGATACAGCGGACCGTCCGGGAAATGGCAGGCCAGAAGTCCCCAGGACCGGATGGCCTTCCCATTGAAATTTATCGTAAATATGGGGAGGTGCTCCTCCCCCAACTGTTAGAGGTCTTTAATGCCTCGGCACTGAAAGGCGAGCTACCCAAATCAATGATGGAGTCGACCATAATTGTGATCCCTAAGGAAAATAAGAACCCACTCTCCCCTGCTTCATATAGACCTATTGCGCTTCTGAACTCAGATATTAAGGTGTTAGCAAAGGTTCTGGCAGCCAGGTTAAATAAAATTATCCATAAATTTGTGCATCAAGACCAATCAGGATTTATTCCTGGTAGGTCCTCTAGCTTAAATATTAGACGCCTTTTCTTAAACCTCCAACTACCCGTGGAAGATGGAGGCAATAGGGCTGTCCTTTCCTTGGATGCCGCCAAGGCTTTTGATTCCCTTGAATGGAAGTATCTCTGGAGAGCCTTATCGGAATTTCGGGTGGGCCCGAACTTTGTTAAATGGGTAATGCTCCTATACGGCTCTCCGGGGGCAAGAGTGAAAGTAAATAATGAACACTCTACCAGGTTTCGATTGCTGAGGGGGACGAGGCAGGGGTGCCCGTTGTCGCCTCTCCTCTTCGCCCTCGCAATCGAACCTTTGGCTCTCTCCCTGAGATCATCCCCAGAAATAAAAGGGTTCAAACGAGGAGACTCAGAGGAAAAAGTGATTCTTTACGCAGATGATCTTCTTTTACTGCTTAACGATACTCAGGAGTCACTACGCGAGACTATGGGTAAAATCAAAGACTTTGGCCTCCTATCAGGACTGAGAATCAACTGGGACAAATCACATCTACTTCCCATAGACCCTATAGTCCTCCCCCTTCCACACGCGGCAATCCAACTCCAAATCGTTCAGCAAATCAAATATCTGGGTATTAACATCTCAAGAGACCCTAAACAATTTGTCACAGAAAATCTGGTCCCACTCCTGAATAAATTTAAAGGGAAAACCCAAATTTGGAAAAAACTCCTCCTGTCCGCAGCAGGTCGGTGTAACTTAATAAAAATGGTGCTTATGCCACAACTTTTATATATTCTTCACAACTCTCCAATATGGATTTATAAAAAGTGGTTTAACAGGGTGGACACCATATTTAGAGAATTAGTTTGGAAAGGGGGGACCTCCCGGATTAGCCTTAAAACATTACAATTTCCAATTGGGTCAGGAGGAGTTGCCCTGCCGCATCCTTTTAGATATTTTTTAGCGGCTCAGCTGCAACATATCGGGGGATGCGAGGTTGAGAAAGAGGGGCCAGAGTGGAAGATTCTTCTCTACAAATCCCCACACAAGTCCGTGTTGGAGATTTTGGAGGCAGGGGCCTTCCTGAAGGGGCTCCCCACCCAGGACTTGATGGCTAAAGTTTGGGGTACTGCAAAAAAAATGATGGGATATGGAGGGTTTACAGTTTTTTCCCCGTTATGGGAGAATGTTAATTTGCGCGAAATTCAAAAGATGGGGACAGTCAGAGAGTGGGAGAGAAGGGGTTTAAGATACATTGCTCAGATCTACCAAGAGGGCACGATTAGAAGTTTCCAGGACCTCAGAGATCATTTTTCCCTCCCCAGGAAGTCTTTCTTTAGATACCTGCAGGTGAGACATGCCCTGGCGATGCAGTTTAAAGGTGAACCACCAGAGTGGACTAATATGCAGGTATTACAGAATGTAGCAGGGTTAGGATCCCGTAAGGGGATGATATCTAATCTATATTTACATCTATATAAGGGGAACAGGGAGGGTACCCAATTATGTCCATTCAAAGTAAAGTGGGAGAGAGACGTGGGAACCATCTCAGCTCCTCAATGGGAAAGGATACTTGAACTTGCCCCAATGGTCTCACTCTCCCCCCCCCCCCCCAGAAGATGTCACATCTTTTCCTATTATATCGTGCTTATTATACTCCAAACAAGCTCTTTAGGTTTGGTCGTAGGCAAGACGATAAATGCCCTAGATGTGGGAGACTGGGGGGAGATCTTGTCCACATGTTCTGGAGATGTCCAAAATTATATGGATATTGGAAAGAGGTGGTGGACAAGGTCTCCCAGATATTTAATACCCATCTCGAGTTAGACCCTATCCGATGCGTTCTTGGGGGTGGAGAGGGAGGGGGCAGGCCTGGGGAGGTTCAGATTGCGGTTTTGCGCTGTCTTTTCCAGGCCAGGCTGCTAATTGCTCGGAGATGGCAGTCCTCTACCCCTCCGTCAGTCGATGAGTGGGAGCAAAATATGGATAGAGTCATCATGAAGGAAAGAACTACATATATTAAAAGAGAGAGTCTTGCTAAATTCCATTTACTATGGAATCCATGGATTGAGAAAGGAACATGAGAACGCCTTAGATAGTGTCAATCAAAACAAACTAGCCTAAAAAGAACTAAGTAGATGAACCGATACTGGCAGAGAGTGAGAGGATGGATGGGAGAGGTGGGGGGTGAAAGCAAGGTGGTGTGATGAGTTCGATTCCACCCAAACATGTTTAATGTTTTTTTTTTTCCTATGCTTAACACGATCTTGGTAAGAGAGATGAATGAGACTGTGTATAATCTGTATTTGTAAAAAAAAAATTTCGAAATAAAAATAATATAAAGTATATACAAAAAAAAAAAATATGGACTTTGATTGACAAGCCAACATTTGACACTCTATTCTTGTTTTGTAAACAGAAAAGAATGGAGCTCTTGGGGGCTATCTGGCTATAGCGACGGCACCTCTGCTGGGGAATATGGATGTGAAGTCTCTTTGGATGTAGTTTAGGAGACAGGGTGGAAAAGAAGGGACTCTAGGTAAAGGTAAGTCCATGTATCCTGGGTGGTAACCACCGGAAAGAAGGGACAGGGTCATTGGGTACACTTGAAAAGCAGCCAGCAATAGAGCAGAAGTAGTTCCCTGTAGGTAAACAAGAAGAAAGGAGAGCAGCGCCGGTCTGAGTGTGGTAACGTGACCAAAAATTTTTATTCAAAAGTAATGTACTCACTAGACAGAAGATGGTTCTAGGCACATAGGTACATAATCATCCAGACCATGTCAGAGATCCAAGGCAGCAGCTGTGGAGTACAGTGATCCTAGAACCCGGCATTGCCGGTGGTTTCCAGTGTCCCGGCTGGATGCAAGGGCGCAGGAGGAAGCTGTAAGCAGGAGGTCTCTGCGTGGAAAGTAGGATCCGTGCACACGTTCAGAGCATGCCTGATAAAGGAGCACGCATGCTTCGAACGTGTGCACGGATCCTACCTTCCACGCAGAGACTTCCTGCTTACAGCTTCCTCCTGCGCCCTTGCATTCAGCCCGGAACACCAGAAACCACCAGCGTTGCATGGGTACTAGGATCACCGCGCTTCACAGCTGCTGCCTTGGATCTCTGCCATGGTCTGGATGATTATATACCTATGTGCCTAGAATCATCTTCTGTCTAGTGAGTGCATTACTTTTGATTAAATCATTTTTGTCACGCTACTATACTCAGATCGGTGCTGCTCTCCTTTCTTCTTCTTATGCCCTGTACACACGGTCAAAAATTCATACGGAAAAGGTCCGAACGGATTATGTTGTCGGTAAATCCGATCATGTGTGGGCTCTATCGGACTTTTTCCATCGGAAATTACGACGGAAAAAAATTTGTGCGCAGGATCTTAAATTTTTCCGACAAAAAAATCCGATCTGACTTTTTCCTATCGTTTGTAGAGAATTCCGATGGACAAAGTGCCACGCATGTTTAGATCAAATTATGAGACAAAAGCTATTGGCTACTAGCCTCTAGGTAGTTCCGTCGCACACATCGAACGTCACCACGTTCCGAACGATCGGATTTCCCGACAACTTTGTCCGACCGTTTGTATGCAACACCAGTTTCGGACAAAATTAGTTTAAAAAAATCAGACGGATTTTGTGGTCGGAATATCCAACCGTGTGTACAAGGCATTATTCTTGTTTTGTAATGTGCTGATCATGTACTATAACAAAGTCTACCCAAGTAACACATATTATCAACTTAAAGCGGGACTGTACTGAAAATTTTTTTTTAAAAGCCAGCAGCTACAAATACTGCAGCTGCTGACTTTTAAAAAACGGACACTTACCTGTCCCTGGTTCCAGCGGTGTCGGCAGCAGAGGCCGATCGCTCGCTCGGCTCTCTGCTGTAGCCGGCGCCATTCTCGGTGAGGGAATCAGGAAGTGGCTTCACTTCCCGATTCCCTACTGCGCATGCGCGAGTCGCGCAATCTTCATCGCTGTCTGCCGGGACACGTGTGTGTCCCGGCAGACAGTGCGCCGGGACAGGAACTTGCGTAAACTCCCACGGGAGTTTATGCCTGAAGTGGGTGCAGATACCTGTCTTAGACAGGTATCTGCACCCCCCTCCCCCTGAAAGGTGCCAAATGTGACACCGGAGGGGGGGGGGTTCCGAAAAGCGGGAGTTCCACTTTAGGGTGGAATCCCCCTTTAAACATACAAATACTAATGATTATAACTAAGATTAAACTAATCCCAACTTAACAGTATTTAAACAAATATGTATTATTCCTCTAATTACATAGATCTGTTCTTGACTTCCCATGACATTCTATACCAAGATACCTTATATGTCATTCTCAAACTAGCTACACCAGAAATATCTAGCATTTTACTGACTCAACTTTAGCTGAAGAATCATATCAGATCAATTGATCAAGGTCATTCACACATCCTGATATTATGATTGGTCATAAAACCAAATATATTTTGCAAGCTTAATATGAATATAATATAACACCTATAAGTGCAGAATTATGAATTTGGAATTTCTAACAGTTTGAGTGAGATCTTCTGGATGTTCTCTACTAGCACCCCAGGAAAGCAGCAGAAAATGGGTACTATAAATTCCCGGAGCACATATTAGACAGTACACCCTCCCTAAATGCCTTCCTCCATTATGTACAGGACCTCACTAGGCTACAGGCTTTAAAATTATGTTAACAAGCCCAAGAGTTTCTTGTGTAACAGAGGCATCCATAATGCTATATATTTTATACACTGAATCTTAGTTTTTTTAGCCATATTTTTTATCACTGTATTATGTGCTTGTCTAGTTTAGAATATGTTACACCTACTATCTGATGAAGTGATGCTTAGTTACAAAACACGTTTTTGTAATACATACTTCATATTGAGTAAACTTTGCTCTGTCTGATAATTTTTCTCCCCAAGGTACATCACATCTATAGATCACATCACATTAAATACTTTCCTCTTTTGACCCTGTTATTACAGAGCAGGTCATGAAATTCTTCTCAGAGGCCCACCTAACCACCTGTCCCCTGGCCCCTGTTCCATTACAACTTCCCCCCACAGAAACCGCCCTACTAATACTCACTGCCAACTTACTAACTACAAAAACCAATGGCCCTTACTCCATGCTCATACTACTTTCTGTTGCCTTTGACCCAGTTGACCACCTGCTCCCCCTGAAAAAAACATGGCCTCGAAGACTCTCTTTCTAACTATGAAAGTTTTTTCATACACTTACTAAATAGGTACCTCTGCTACACAAAAAAACTCTGGGCTTTTTCATATAATAGTAAAACCATCCTGGTGTCCCTCAAGTCCCTCAAGTGGATCTTGGACTGGGCTCTCTGAGCATCAAGAGTGACACAGACCTGCTCTGCCTGGAGACAGATATTTTCTCCACAGGTGTCCTTACAAGATTGCATATACCATCGGCGTATTGTTATTTACAGCCTACCAGATATAAGAACACAGTTTTGTTAATAATGCTTTTATGGCATCAACTACATACTACATAAATGCTCTTCCGTCCTTCTGCTCCTCTTCTTTTGGGTCTACCTTTACACCACCACAAAAGATACAGGCTACATTCTTCTCACTGCTCCACCAATGCCATTCCAGTTGCAAACAGCCATCTTTTTCTCCAGGCCCGGGGGGGGGGGGGGATTAATCATTTCAGCACAAATATCTGCTATATACCCAAGTTCTCTTTGCCTTGCTGCTTCTTCCATAACTCTTGTCCATTTGTTACCCACATTACCTCGAGACAGGTCATCTTTATGGTGTGTTTGGAGTGATTGGAGTACGCACAACTGCTGTTTATTGTGCAACATCGTCCCTTTCTCAATGGTACAAATATTAGATTCATTCACCTTCACTAATCAAAGAGCATTCTAGTACTAACAATAGTGGCACCAATAGGAGCACTTTCTCTTTAGGCGTCTCGATCCACATGGACCAGGAGCTCTCCAGCCTTGCCCTAACTTGACGAAAGCCAAGGATAAAAACTGGAAAAACCCCTAGGGAGAGCATGGCCAAAGATGTCATACTGCATCAACGTGGAGGGCCTCAAAAATGTAAATGTAAAATTTTGAATATAAAAATAGTTTATTTACTAATTTTTGTTTAATTATTAATTCTTGTATTAGCTGCAGTGGCAACAACAGGACGAGCACTATCTCTTTAGACAGCTTGTTCCACATGGAGGACAAAAACTTTCCAACCTTGCCTTAACTCCAATGAGGTGAGAAACTGGACTGGAAAAACCCTGGGGGGGGGGGGGGGGGGCATGGCCAATAATGCCATACTCATCATGGCCAATAATGCCATACTCAGCATGGCCAATAATGCCATACTCAGCATGGCCAATAATGCCATACTCAGCATGGCCAATAATGCCATACTCAGCATGGCCAATAATGCCATACTCATCATGGCCAATAATGCCATACTCCATCAGGGTAGAGGACCTCAAAAAATTAAAAATAGTTTAATTACCAAGCCCTGTTAGGAACAGAATGTTGCTAAACTACAATGGTTTTACATAGACTCATTGTTCTGTTAACAAGACCGCAAGAACATTGTTTAGCCTATAGTCCCAGCATTGTTCCAGTAAAATGTGAAATAAGGACGTTCCGCTCTCCTGAACAGCTTTTTAAAGATATTAATTGTCAGCAAAGGAACGGGGCCGCAACCATGCTGGGCAGATTTGGTTAAATATAAATGCTCTAGTTATTTAAGCCATGTAATTTAACCCAGTAAGGTGATTAATGCCTAATTGTGGGTTTACACCTCTTGAAAAAAAAATAGAGAGATTTTGCTCAGTGTCCATAAAACAGAAAATAAAAGCCTTTCTTACAACTGACATGATCCCACTAGCACTTAATGTAAAAGAACGTTTTAACGTTACTGAGGTTACAGAATCGGACGTGTTCAATGAATTTCACAGATTCCATTGCCGCACTCCAGTAGAAAGCAAATCAGCCCAGGCTTCAAGAAAGACACAACAGGCTTGGCTTTAAATAAAACTGCACAAAGCCAATCTCTCCACAGGAAGGTCAGCGACAGGAATGTGCCCATAAACACCAGATGATAGCTGTGCAAACTACCTGATTTTGATAAGGTTTAATGGAAACGTCTGCACATCTATGGGTTCCATATGACTGTGGAAGTAACTTAGGGGTTAATTGGCTAAAACTGGAGAGTGCAAAATCTGGTGCAGCTGTGTGTGGTAGCCAATCAGTAGAGATGGGCCGAACACCCCCCTGTTTGTTTCCAGCAGAACTCCCGAACAAGGGAAAAGTTCGTCCCCCGAACTGCAAACTCCATTGAAGTCTATAGGAGCCGAACATGAGAAATCAAAAGTCTCCATTTTGAAGGCTTATATGCAAGTAATTGGCCATAAAAATGGTATGGGGGTACTGCCCTGGGGGACATGTATCACTGAAAAATAAAAAAACAAAAAACAATTGTTTTTAAAGCAGTGATTTTAATGATGCTTAAGTGAAACAATAAAAATGAAAGATTACTTTAAATACAGTGCCTGGGGGTTCCCCTTAGTCTGCCTGTAAATTGGCACATCTGTAGCATGTATAGAACCTGCTGCAGCAAAAATGAAAAAAAAGTCAAATCTCATTTAAAGTTACTCGAAGTTGCAATTGTCGGCACCCAGCTATTTAAAAAAAATAAAGAAAAAAACGGCGTGCACCCCCCCCCCCCCCCCCCCCAGGCCATACCAGGCTCTTTGGTGCATGTTGGGTCAGTGACGTCACAAGGGGGCAGTAGGCAGTCAGCCCTCATTCATGGCGGAGACTATTTTTTTGGGGGGGGTCCAGCGGTGGCGGCGAATTTACATCGGGGGACATTGTTTTTTTTTTTGTCAAAAAAACTGTCTTCTGTTTTTATTTATTTTTGACACCTTTTTTGGTAAATGGGTAGGGGTATAGTGTACTCACATAGAGGGGGGGGGGGGGGGGTCGGGATCTAGGGGTATACATGTTAGCAAAGAGAGATGTCACTAAGGTCCGTGGTGTAATGCGGCAATTGGATTAAGGCAAGTAAACATTATATGGAGTTATGCTTTGTTCATTTTAAATTTTTTATAGGTTTACAACCATTTTAAAGTGGTTCTAAAGGCTCAAGCTTTTTTACCTTCATGTATTTCTATTAATAAAGTAAAAAAAAAAAAACGTTCTCTGTGCAGCAGCCCCACAAGCCCCCTAAAACCTACCTGATCCCCATCGCGAAGGAAGCAAACTAAATTTTTTAAAGATACAAGCTTATTATATTTTGCTCCCACTCTACCAAGGGAACTTCTCAGTGGTCATACATGTACTGAACCGGGCCCAGCGGATAGAGTTGGATGTGCAGTTTACCGCTTCTTATAAGTCTGTACTTTATATGTTTTTAAATAAATTTTGTTATTTTGTCACTAATAAAAACATTTTTTTTATATATTGATGTCTAAAATGTCCATGATTTCCTCTGATTAAATTGCAATTTTGTATAGGGCGCGGCACTTTTTATAACTTCTCATACACCCATAGCTCCCAACTGTCCCTGATTTTGAGGGACTGTCCCTGATTTGGAGCAAAGTCCCTCTTTCGCCTTAATCTGTCCCTCATTTTGGTCTGCTCTATAAAGCTCTATATAAAATGCACTTTTTAGTCTTTAAAATGTGTTTCCCAGTGCTAAACCTTTCATCCATCTTTTAAATTGCTGCATTTGTAAATTTTAAAAGCCAATATAAAAGAATAGTAGTTGTAAAAAAGCGCTCGTGGATTTAATTAACCTTTTTTTTTTGGTTAATTCTCCTTTAAGAGGGTGTGGCAGGAGGCATGTCCTATGCCTACCTACATTTGCTAGTAGGTGTCCCTCATTCCCATCTCAAAATGTTGGGAGGTATGTACACCCACAGTACCATGCTGCGGTGGTGTATCTGTTGCCAAATTATCTCCGGGGATTCTCCTTCCTCATTGGCTCCTGCTGCTGTCAATCACAGCCAGTGAGCCAATGATAAGATAGAGGGGGCAGAGCCGCGGCTCTGCGTGTGAATGGACACGCAGAGCAGCAGCTCGGGAGTGAGCCTGCTTGGGTTACCCCATTGCAAGCTGCTTGCTGTGGGGGCATTCAGTAGGAGCTGGGAAGAGAAACAGAAGGCGCCACTCTAAGTGCAATAAATAGTGGAAATTTTTAATGTAAAGGGTTAAAAATAGCTGTACTCACAAAAGTACTATGTCCAAGGGCGTGTGATACTGAGATGGTGAGCCGGATGTCCATGGAGGGTGTAGAACAAGCGATTTCCGTATACTGGAGGTGCTGTCTTGTTGTTAAAAACGAGCTGGGGCATCTACTGCTGACACTTCCTGGCCAGTGGAGCGCACACCAGCAACCAGGTGGATCGGTTTACTTCCGGGGGCGGGAGCCGGTCTCGTCCAATAGGCAAACGTTTTCAGAGCATGCGCTCTTTCCTCAGGCCTAACAGGGGCAGTGATTGTGCTTGGTTTATGTGGGAGATGGTCTGCTGTGATTGGATACTAGTTTTTGTATTGGGATGGTGGCCAGCAGAGGACACATCGAGTCAGTCACATGACCGGGGCTGGCTCTAAAATGCAAAAGAGCAAACATGTGTGGAAAAAGGAATGGCGATGGATAGTGCTACACCGGATGGGGACATCATATTTTTTGTGTATACTAGAGCCAGCATTTTAGAGCCAGCCCCGGTCATGTGACTGACTCGATGTGTCCTCTGCTGGCCACCATCCAAATACAAAAACTAGTATCCAATCACAGTAGACCATCTCCCACATAAACCAAGCACAATCACTGCCCCTGTTAGGCCTGAGGAAAGAGCGCATGCTCTGAAAACGTTTGCCTATTGGACGAGACCGGCTCCCACCCCCGGAAGTAAACCGATCCACCTGGTTGCTGGTGTGCGCTCCACTGACCAGGAAGTGTCAGCAGTGGATGCCCCAGCTCGTTTTTAACAACAAGACAGCACCTCCAGTATACGGAAATCGCTTGTTCTACACCCTCCATGGACATCCGGCTCACCATCTCAGTATCACACGCCCTTGGACATAGTACTTTTGTGAGTACAGCTATTTTTAACCCTTTACATTAAAAATTTCCACTATTTATTGCACTTAGAGTGGCGCCTTTTGTTTCTCTTCCCAGTACCTCCAGAGGATTTCTTTGCCGCTTGTTAGATCTTCAAACTGGGCTGCCTTCTAAAAACTGCTGCTATTATTCTCCAAACCATATGACATGGGCTGTCACAGAACAATATTTTAAGCTATTGCTTTTTTATTTTGGTGACAATTCACATGCAAGTTTGATTTGCCCATCCTTCCCCTGTGCTTTTTTCCCTTCCCAAAGTTTTATCTCCCCCGTACCTTCCACTAACCAATTTGTTCCCTTCCCAGTAGCAATTAGATGATAAACAGATATTGCCAGAATCAGCGCAAATCCACTCTACCAAACCTGTATGTTGCATTCAGTAGGAGGGAGGGGCCAGGAGCGCTGAAGGGGGACCCGAAAAGAGGAGGATCAGGGCTGCTCTGTGCAAAACCATTACAGGGAGCAGGTGAGTAAAACATGTTTATTATTTTTTTTTTTTTTTATATATAATTGTCTTTAATATCACTTTAAGGCCTCATGCATGCTGGACATTTTTGCTAGCTCCCCTAGACTCCTTTCCTCCTGGCAGTGGCGTTTTGGCTGAAAAAATGTTTGATGCTTGTAAACGTGTGTAACGAGTTTAGGTTTGTCAAGCGCTTGGGTGTTAATTCATTTCATTGGACAGAGTAAAAAAGAAAATATATTTTTTTCAAAATTCTCAAGCGCTAAACACGATTAGTATCAACCGTTTTTTCTACCAAAACCCTGCGGCTCCTCGGCAGGATTTTTTTTTTCCCTGCCTCTAAACGCCTAGGTCTGCATGGACCCATAACATGCATGGGCGTTTACAAAAAAAAAGACGCCCCTAGAAGCAGCGTCAAAATGTCCGGAGTGCATGAGGCCTAAAGGCTGCACCAACAGGGGAAATTTAGATTCGTACAAATGCTCACTGTTGGCTGAACCTCCCTCCTTCGCTGGCTATTTCACTGCTACTGCTGTGGCCACACCTCCCAACTTTTTGAGATGGGAATGAGGGACACCTATCAGCAAAAGTATGCAGGCATAGGACACACCCCTGGCCACACCCCCTTAAAGGAGAATTGTACAAAAAAAAAAAGATTGGTTAAATTACTTTATTAAATTACTGTGTTATGGTGCCTAAAAAGTCCATAGTCCCCCCCATATTTAGTTTCAAGATTGGTTAAACCCACAAGTGTTTTTTTTACCACTACTCTTCCTTTATATTGGCTTTTGGAAATTACAAATGCAGCAATTTAGAAATCAGATGAAAGGTTTAGCGCTGGAAAACATTTAAAAAAAAATAAAAAGTGCATTTTTTATACATCTATATAGATCAGACCAAAATGAGGGACAAATAAGGAGGAATGAGGGACAGAGGGACATTGCTGCAAATCAGGGACAGTCCCTCGAAATCAGGGACAGTTGGGAGCTATGGTTGTGGCTGCAAGAAAACAGCACAGAGGCTCACAGGCCGACAGTAACCTTACATGACACTTGCAAATATATGCTAAAATCTTTGTCATTGTAAAAATGAAGAACACTGCCTCCCGTCCCCCATGTTCTACAACGCGGCGTTTTGTTTATTAATAAAAGGACATGTGCTGTTTAAATGACTTACATTCGGCCTTGGCACAGATAAGGCTGGTGGAAGGGTTGTGGAAGGACTTCAGGATGTGGGAAACAGCCAAGCTGATGTCTTCATTACTTGGATACAGGCTGACGGATGCAAAACGCAGGTACTGGAGCTTGGGGGCTTCTTCGGGTCCCACCTTTATGTGGGGGATCTATAGGAGAAAGCAAGAAAAATATGAGTAGGCTGTACTTTCGCCTAGTTATATTCTCATCTATGCACGTCATATTTAATTTTTTTTAAAGACCTGAAAGACATTTAGCTTGCTCAAGCTCTGTGCTTTATAAACAATTGCCATTTTTTAAACACAGTTCTTTATTTTCACTCTTTATCTTTTGTGCATCTCAGTAATGCTTTGCAGCCACTTGATGTCTACATACATTCCAGTGATGGTTGCACATCTTTTGTAAAGCCCCGTACACACGATCGGACTTTCCGACGGAAAATGTTGGATGTGAGGTTGTTGGGGGACAATTCGACCGTGTGTACGCTCCATCGGACAGTTGTTGTCGGACTTTCCGCCAACAAATGTTGTTGGCTAGCATGTTCTCAAATTTTCCGCCAACAAATGTGTGGTCAGACTTTAACGGTCGTGTGTACACAAGTCCGTCAGCTCAAAAATCCAAAGTACAAACACGCATGCTCGGAAGCAAGGATGAGCCAGAAGCGGTCGGTCTTGTAAACTAGCGTTCGTAATGGAGAATTAACATTCGTGACGCGGCAAATTATGATATCTCCAATTCTCTTCTTCTTTAATGGGATAATAATGAAGCTGCTTTGCTGGTGATACTGATGGAGTTATGGCAAACAAATTTTCAAAGGCTTTTTTATCTAGTGATATCAAGAATAATATTATTAGGGCTGTTACTGATTAAAATTTTCATGTTTGATTAATCGATTTTTTTTTTAATCGATTAATCGACTAATTTTGATTAATTATAACTCACATACAGATCCAACTACTTTTAGCTGATCTCCTTGCATTGCAACTCTGAATTAGTCAGTGGTAAATGTGGTATACACTATATACAATCACCCGACACTAGTTAAGCCCCATACACACGGTCGGACTTTTTCATCAATTTGGTCCGATCGGACAAGGTTGTTGAAAAATCAGACCGTGTGTATGCACCATCGGACAGTGTTCGTCGGTTTGTCCGTTGGACAAAGTCTTATCTCCTGCTGGAAAGATTTCGCGTCAACCCGGTCCGATCACACCAAATCCGAGCGTGTGTACGCTTGTCCGACGGACAAAGTGCTACGCATGCTCAGAAGAAATTCTGTGACGGAAGCGCTCGGTCAGGTAAAACTACCTTTCCTAATCGACACAGCACATTCGTCACGCTGCAATGTTAAAATGTCTTTAATGCAGCGCATTCTCTTTTTCTTTACAATGCAACAAGAATGACATCTTTTAGCTGCTCCTATTCACCCGCACTTCTCACAAACTTACTTCTTTATTACTTTGCAGCATTTATACACTACATGTTTATTTTTACTCAGATCGTAATACAATCTTTCTTATTTTTTTACCCAGATTTTTTTTTTTTGGGGGAATACATATTTGAAGGAGATTTTTTTTTTTTTGGAGGGGGTTACATTTACTAGGAGTTTGTTGGTTGTTGGTGCCCCTTGTTAATTCTAGGATTAGTGAAATGTACCTGCCTACTCAAAGAAAAACTGTCATTGTAGAAAAGTAAAACACAATAGTCAATGATTATTTCAAATCAAAAAAACCTTTATTTAGGTCTCAGCAACAGACCAAAGAGGAACGCAGCCATGGTGAAACTTGGGGAATTTGCAAAGCCTTGGACACCCATGGCAACCATCATTTTACAGACTTAAACAATTGGGGGCATGAAGACTACCTATCTAAATAATAAGGGAGCGCAATCTGGTCCTGAAGTCCAAAACATCCGGAACTGCAGCAGATGCCATCTAGGTCCCCAGGCTCTGGTACTACGAGAGGCTCCATCTTCTCTCAGACCAGACTGAGTCCAGGTTGTCACTCTCTTGTCTTCCTTGTACGCTTCCTTCCACGCCGTGGTGCTGGTGCTGGTGCTGGTGGGGTGGCAGAAGGAGGAGGAGGAGGCGGAGCAAGGTCACTCTCGCAAACATGTGTGAGGGGAGTCATCTCCCCAGCCATCCCCTCATTTAGTATTTTGAGGATGACCTCCTCACACATGCTGCGTTGCCCCGCCTCCATACCCGTAAATTTACTTGTAACCAAGGAGGCAAAGGCCTCCTCGTAGGTGGGTGTGGCATAGAGGGAGGCTGAGGCATCTTTTATCAGCTGGAGCGCTGACTCTCCCACCTCCCCCATGTTTTTCGCCCTTCTGTAGGGAAGGCGGAGGGGAGAGACTTGGGAGACAGTCAGGCTCCTACGCCTACCCCCCTGTTGGCTGCCACTACCCCCTGCCTCCTCCTGACTGCCACCTTCCACAGCCACCTCCTGGCTGAGGTCTTCCTGTGTCTGAAAAAGGGACATAGTTTCAGTTATTTGTTCATCAAACACACACAATTCTCATCTAGTGACTGTTGCAAAATGTTTTCAAATACAAAACCATACAATTCTCAGCCCTGCAGTTTAGATTCTTCCCAAAAATGTCTCCCACACCACTGTCTGTTGATATGTCAATCACGTTAGGAAATAAGCAATTGGGGATCCTGAATTAACTGAACATCATTCATTATTCAACAAACTGGTTCCAAAACTACTATACCTGGAACAAGCTGGGCACCTGCACATATTCCTGACTGGAAGGCCCAGGTTGGTCCTCGGAATCCTCATCAAGGGTGGCGTGCGTGGAAGGACGCGTGCAAGGAAGAGTCGAGAGTGACTTCCTGACAGTAGCCTGGTCTTTGAGAAAGTGGAGCCTGTCATAGTACCAGAGCGTGGGGACATGGACATCAGCTGCTGCAGCTCCAGATGCTAGGGACTTCAGGACCTTATTGCGCTCCCGGAAATAGGTAGTCTTCATGTTGGTGATCTTCACTTTTAAGTTTGCGACGGTTGCCATGGGCAGGGTAGGCTTTACAAATGCCACCAGTTTCAGCAGGGCTGCGTACCTCTTTGGTCTGTTGCTATAATCCCTGTGTTTTGCCTGCCATAAGAGGGGGAATTGCCGGTATTTATCAATGAAGTGTGGGAGAAAGCTCACGTTGTAGAAGGCATCCATCACCTCTGCAAGACACAACGCCACACAAAACAATATAAATAATGTCAGCCTAAACTCTCCTAATCTTCTCCATAAAGAAGCCTCAAGTTCTAATCAGTCTAGGCTAGTTATGTACCAACGTCAAATTGTACCTTCGTTTGTAGCGATCGTCTCGTGCGTGAGCTTTCTCTCCCCTCGTCTCCCAGATCGTGGCTACGACACAGGCGTGTGACGTTTTATATACAGTGCGCATGCGTCAAACTCCGCCCGCCCCTGACGATCTTTCTCGTCTATTCCCCACCCCTTCTCTTTACGGCGCAGTGGGGAGAGCACATGGCGGGGACACAGCAGGTGCGCCCCAAATATCCCCCCAACGAGGAGGTGGACGAGGAAAGTCCGGAGGCAAAAACGTCCCGATCCCGGAGCCTGAAATTCAAGGCCTCCAATATGTCATTTGGAGAAATGTTGGAGATGGTGGACATATTAAAGAGGAGCGACTATGATGGGAAGTATGGGCCTTACCTCAACCCCAATGTCCGCAAGGCCAAGATCATGTCTAAAGTTGTGAGAAGGCTGTACAATCATTTTGGGGTACAACGATCCAAGGAGCAACTGAGGAAACGCTGGTCAGACCTGAAACTGAGGGAGGCCGATCAGTACAGAAAGATCAAGAGAATTCTTCAAAAAAGTAAGTAGTTGTGTTTTGTGTTTGATTTCTTGCTTGCATACTGCTCCATGTGGTTTGATTTTTACAAAGTTGTACATTCCAAAATGGCCACTTTCATGTTCGTCTGTGCATTCGATCGTACTCAGCCTCGATCTTTCTGCCACTGTCATGGTCGTGTGTGTGTCCATTCGATCGTACGCAACCTCGATCGTGCGGCCACTTATAATACGATGTTTGGTGTTTTTTTGGGGGAAAGGAAGTTTGTTCTCCCTAGAAATGTCATCCAGAATGTAAAGCCAATTTATTCAATGTAAAGGAGAGGTCACCCAGTAGCTGTTTACCCATCTGGACTCGAGAGCACTAGTGCTGGGACACCCAAACCCCCTTTTTATTAGCCTTTTCCACACATGTGCTCCAGTGGATACTAGAGGGGGGTCTCCATCACACAAACTTCTACCAAAAAGCTAGTCAGTTTAGCACCTTTACAAAGTGACTTCATTCATGTAGTTGACATTTGTAACTGGCCAAACTAAAATAGTGTCCGTCACTTTCAAGCAATGTTTGTCATTTCCTATTTCTGCCCTCAATAGCTTGTGTTGCTAAATCTTCCTTTTGGACATTCTCATAGGGGAGCGAAAACTTGGGCCGTCTGAGGAAACCCCCAAACCAACACCTACCAAAAAAGGGGAAAGAGCAGAAGCAGAGGAGGAGGAGGAGGAGGAAGGAGAGATCATCGAACTTGGAGAAATTGTCACCACAACAGGTGAGTGTGGGAGAACACAGCTACTGGTAAGCTAATCCATGTATGGCTGCCTCATTTCCAACACCCCATTTTTGTTTGTTTGTGGTTTTTAGGTGACGTGGATGTTGTGGAAGAAAAATCGCACTTTACCACAGAGAGTGCCCACGTACTCATCGGAGAGATAATGGTCTGCAATAGAGATCTAGATTACATAAAGCAAAACATCAATGATGTTCAACAAAAATTGAAGAACATCATTGATGTTTTAGGAAAAATATGAAAACGCACCAAGTAATTAACACACATTTGTGCCAGATTCAGAACACATTTGCAACTTAAAAACTGTCTGAAATTTGGAACATGCACACATTGTGTCCACATGTGCTAGCTCCCACCATGGTGGATGAATGGCAACGTTTTTTTGGGGGTGCAAACACTTTACGAACTACGAAAGTGGTTGTGGTGAAGGGGTTGCACCCCCAAAAAACGTCCATTCATCCCCATGATGGAAAATGGCACTTTTGAAGCTTCTAGGCATGTGTTTTACCATCTAATGACCATTTTCAGTCCCAAATTGTGTGCATGTTCCAAATTTCCACTTTTTGGGGGTGACCCCCCCATGTGATGAAGGCAAGATCAAACACACTTTGAACATATAGTCATGTCTGATCTTGTCTTCACTTTACAAAGTTGAACTTTCCAAGTTCCTAGGTTCTGTTTTGCTCCATGCCTGGTTTTACCAATTGCGGAATGTTTGTAAACAATGTTGTAAATAACCAAGATGTTGTCAGTTTTGGCGTGAAGATTGTAAACGCACTTGGGAATGTTTTCCTAGTAAACTTTTATTTTTCTAAATGTGTGGCTTCCTTATTTAAAAAACACAATGCATTATGTATGTAAAATGAAAAGGATATGGGGGGCAATGGGTGTTATTTACTAAAGGCAAATCCACTTTGCACTCCAATTTTCTTTCCCGGGGAACTTTTTCAATGCACTTGTAGAGCATAGCGGATTTGACTTATGTAAATGACACCCACAGTGCTTTGTACGAAAACACGGAGCACAGCATTTTGGAGAATACACACATGTCAGACCTGGTGATGAAAAGGAGTATTTTGGGTGTCAGTTATGCAGTACAAACCTTCTCTAGACCAAAGATTAGGTAGCAAACACACAACATGAGAATAATCTTTTTGGGAAGAAGAGACTGTTACCTCCTTTTGCCCAGAAAGTGCATTCCCACTGTGGAAGGCAAAGGGAAAAAAATGTCAAAGTAAAATAAGCTAAAAAGAAGACTGAAATGACATGAAATCATAGGTTGGTTAAAATATCAGATTTATTAAAAAATGCCTCTCACACATCGTCAGGCAGAGCAATGGCCCCCCTACCCACAAAGTACTGCATATATTGGTCCCGGACCACACGGGCATTTAGAGGGGGCAAGCCTGGACGTGCCACTCGAAGGGCTGTGAGTTCGGCATTTGGAGGGCCCTCCACATCTGGGCCAACGGGCACCACATAGTTCCTGTTATGTCTTTTGAGGAAGTTGTGCAATATGCAACAGGCAAGAACTATGTGGTTCAGTTTGTATTCCGCCAAGTTAAATGCCGTCAGGAACAGGCGGAAGCGGCTGGCCAGGATGCCAAAAGCGTTCTCCACAACTCTTCTGGCTCTGGACAGCCTGTAGTTGAAGACCCTCTGGTCCCGGGTGAGGGTCCTCATCGGGAACGGCCTCATCACATGGGGAGTCAACGCAAACGCTTCATCTGCGACAAAGACGAAGGGGAGTCCTTCGGCATTCTCCTCTGGAGGTGGCAAGCACAGACTGCCACTTTGGAGACGCCAGTAGAACTCCGTGTGCGTAATGGCCCCACCATCCGATATCCGGCCGTTCATCCCCACGTCCACATACATAAACTCGTATGTTGCCGACACCACCGCCAACATCACTACACTATTAAACCCTTTATAATTATAATAGTAGGACCCCGAGTTGGGCGGTGGGACGATGCGGACGTGTTTCCCATCAATTGCCCCTCCGCAGTTAGGAAAGTCCCAACGGCTGGCAAAGTGGGAGGCCACAGTCTGCCATTCCTGTGGCGTGGAAGGGAACTGTGGAGTGAAACAAGAAAAAAAAATTAGTCACTTTGCACCTAAACATTGCAAGCAGATTAGACAATCAACATCTTGGAACAAGAGCATTGTCTAAAATTGGAGGCTGGAAAGTATTTGCACAGAAAAGTAGAGGCTCCCCTTCACAGATTACTCACCCCCCCATCAATCCCCCCACTTCTGATGGGCCATTGGCAATAACTAGGGGTTTTGGGGGGGGGTGGTGGACAGCTAACCCTCTGCACTTCATTGATTGGCAAATGGCTCAATAATGTGGGCTAGTTTGGCCAGACCCTCTGTACTTAACACTATTGGCAGGCCACAGGAAATATCAAATAACATTTCAACCCCCCCCCCCCCCCCCCAAAAAAAGGCAGGCACAGTGTGACATTATTAAATTACCAAGCAAGCTAATAGGAGGGAAAGAAGACAAAAAAATAGGAAATGGAATGTATGGAGGCAGTCCCTTGCACTACATGCTTTGCTGAATTCATCCCTAAAGATGCGCACTATAAAGAGGTAGGTATATAGTGTGTATGGACCTTGGGAAAGCCAGCAGATAAAGGATTGGTACCATCTGACAGAGCAGTTGGGGGAGGGGGTTCCTAATGAGTTTGCCCCCCCCCCCCACAAAAGAACAAAAAAAGGGGGCTCTACATGAAGTAAACCACACAGCAAACATTTGTGCATATTTTAGGGGGTGTTTTGGGGCAAACAATACTATGCAGCAGACAAAAGACATTGCTTAAGTGACTAGGCCATAGGTGTCTATTGGGGCAGAAGAGCATGCTGGTGAGGTAAGTGAAGGGAAAAATGCATGAAGGAGAAAAGGGGCACAGCATATTAGAACATATTGCAATCATGGTAATTAGGGAAGGAGGTCAAAAATACAAGTCATTAGCAAACAGAGCATACATAGAAGGGAATAGTAAAGTAGAAATGTTACCTTAATATAGTCCTCCTGCAGGACCTGAATGATGGCAGAACAGGTCTCTGGAATAATGATTCCCAGGGCCTGGGGAGAGATACCTGAAGAGAACTTCAAATCCTGAAGACTTCTCCCTGTCGCCAAGTACCTCAACGTGGCAACAAGCCTCTGCTCCGGAGTAATGGCTTGTCTCATGCAGGTATCCTGCCGGCTGATAAAGGGGGTCAGCAAAGCCAAAAGACGGTGAAAATCGGGGTCCGTCATCCTGAGAAAGTTCCTGAAATCATCAGGATTATTCTCCCGGATCTCACGAAGCAAAGGCATGTGCGAGAACTGGTCACGCTGAAGCAACCAATTCTTGGTCCACATACTCCTCGTCACTCTGTTCATGGACGGGTCTTGGGTCAAAGCTAAAAGCCCGACACCAATTCCGCGTACAGCACGAACTCGGCGACGAGTACGCACGGGAAACATCGCTCAGAAGGTCACAAAAGGTCGGCTGGTCAGAACGGACAAACAGAAAGCACCGATAAACAGCAAGGCCTGAAAGAACGAAGTGAATACCAGCAACGAGCAGACAATAAGCAGTGCAAATCAAAGCGTCCTATATCAAGATATAGGCCGCAATGACCAACAAATGCGAACTGACTACACGCACTAATAAACAGATACGCACGACAAGCACAAACTGAAGAGCAGTAACGATCTGAGTCAGAAAACTGAGAAGCGCGAATCTTAAGTCACCAAACTTCCACTAACTCTCGATAAACACGGGATCAGCAGAAGGAGCCCAACGGGTGCCTGACGTGGTGCTGAACTTCCCTTTTGTAATCTCGTGGACGACGACTTACGTCACGACGTTCTTCCGGACCGGATATTCCGACAACTTAGTCCGACCGTGTGTACGCAACGCCAACATCGGACAAAGTACGTCGGACAAAGTCCGACTGACCTGGTCCGCGGATTGTCCGAGCGTGTGTATGGGGCTTTAGTTTCCACAATCCATGACTTAACTTCACAGTTCACAAATATGTTTTAAATTCAAACTGTAGCACTGACGTAAGTAATTTTTTTTCCACAGTAGCGTGACAATCCCTCCACCTCCCGTCTAACTATTCACTCTCACCTTATGGCATGGACCCCTGTGCAAACAGGTGGTCATGCAAGAGGGTATCAAAAGGGTTAACACGGACCATAACCTTCTCTCACATCTCCTTAGATCTCAGCAAGGACGCCAGGTCATGGGTAGAAAGAAAAGATCTAAGTGCTCACCGCTTAAGTATAAGATTTAATTTTTGTGTTCAAACACAAACTACTCACATAAAGATGATAAAAACACAGCATGTAAAGCTGACAATCGCGTTAGTTCCGTAGGGCAGCAGTGGGTGACGTCATGCATAGCTCCTCCCCCGTACGCATTACGTTCAATCAGAACTTCAACGTCACTGCACTCCTCCCTTCATTAGCAGACGGAGGCACTTGGGGAAGGGGGGAGGAGTCCGGTGACGTCGATGTCTGTGACATCACCGGATCTCCAACGGAACTCCCTGAAGACCTGGAAGACGGCGGAGAGGTGAGTACCGATCAAAATTCTTTTGATCATTCAAAAGAAATAATCAAGGAATTAATCTTTAATTTCCACAGCCCTAAATATTATTATGTTTTTTTATTTGGGCAAGTTACCACAACACTATTATCCTGTAGTTTTTAAGATCAACGATACAACTATGTTGGTGTCCCTTGTCAATTTTTAAATGTTACTGCCTACTCCCATATTGTCATTTGTAGTAGTAAAACACATAGCCAAGTATTATTCTACACAATTTTTTTATTGTGCCACCCATCAGTGTCATTAAATGTTACTGCCTACTCCCATATTGTCATTTGTAGTAGTAAAACACATAGCCAAGTATTATTCTACACAATTTTTTTATTGTGCCACCCATCAGTGTCATTAGTGCCACCCATCAGTGTCCATCAGTGCCACCTATCAGTGCCCATCCATGCCCATCAGTGCCCATCTGTGCCACCTATGAGTGCCACCCAAAAGTACCCATCAGTGCCGCCTATGAGTGCCCATCAGTGTCGCCTACGAGTGCCCATCAGTGCCATCTATGAGTGCCCATCAATGCCGCATACCAGTGCCACCTATCAGTGCCCATCAGTGCCACCTATCAGTTCTGTCTATCAGTGCCCATCATAAGTGCCAGTCAGTGCCACCTCATCAGTGCGACCTCATTGGTGCCACCTCATCGGTGCCCATCAGTGCCGCCTTATCAGTGCCCGTCATTGAAGAAGAAAATGTACTTATTTACAAAAAATGTAACATAAACAAAGAAAAACTTGTTTTTTTTTTCAAAATTTTTGGTCTTTTTTTATTTGTTGCGCAAAAAATTAAAATCGCAGAGGTGATAAAATACCACCAAAATAAAGCTCTATTTATGGGAACAAAATGATAAAAAATTTGTTTGGGTGCAGTGTTGTATGACCGCGCAATTGTCATTCAAATTGTGACAGCACTGAAAGCTTAAAATTGGCCTGGGCGGGAAGGTGTCTAAGTGTCTGGTATTGAAGTGTGCTATGTACAGAGTGCAGAATTCAGGGGTGCGCTACATACAGAGTGCAGAGCTCAGGGGTTCGCAAGGCCCCCCCACCTGGGCCAGACATCATTCTGGCTCTCACATTCTGGAGAGCTGCCCCTGCCGTGCCCCACCGTGAGGGATCTGTTACATCTGCAAGCCACTGAAAGCAAAGCTGCCCCGAGTAAACACAGAAGGCTTCTGTGTTTGAAAGTGACAGCAGGGAGGGTGAGAGCTGGAAGTGGCGTTTCGTCATTGTTTTGGCTGCAAAACTGGGTGGGAGGGCCATATGACAAGGCCCGGTGGGTCAGATTTGGCCCGTGAGACTGTTGATTGACATATGTGGTAGCTCTTTCCTCCCTAGCTGTCCCTGACCCACCTCTTCCATTCATTGGATGCCAGTTCTTTCATATATGCAGTCTCAGCATTACATGTGGACATTATCTAGGGTGCAAATACAGCCTGCCTAGGAAGGCCCACTCCTCCAGACTGACATCCACCCATCAAAACATTTTTATATCCTCCCAGGATCCCAGCCCGCTGCTTGCATCAGGGTTGAGGGCTCTTCAGGGGAGTACTAAGGAAGGGTTCTGGCCCCTCCCACCAGCCATGATCTGCCTGCATTACATCAATGATGATATGGTATGTAATGAAGATAAGAAAGGTTTTATTTAAAAGATTTAATCATACGCTGATAGGGAAAAGGAGGGGAGAACGGGGGAAGACAAAATATAAGCAGAATAAACTTCAGCTTTAATTAGCACTCAGACTGTCTTTGAACTAATAGCCTCCTGTGATCTTCTGTACATCACAATTCTGAACGTGGTAATTTTATATATACGTTTTCTAGCCGCCCTTTGGCACATATTTGCATATTACACACAGCGCAACGCCGTCGTGTATACATTCACATTGTTTTCTGCCCAGGATCAGTTTATCGGGGGCTTGCTGCAGTGTATTCTAGCCCTTTATTTTTGACAGCGTGGGAGTTACTTACCTACACATTCAAATATTTGGTTTTCGTTAGTTAATTATCACTTGGTAAATTTATATATACTTTTTTTAGCCGCCCTTTGGCACATATTTGCATATTACACACAGCGCAACACCATCACGTATACATATAAGCAGAATAAACTTCAGCTTTAATTAGCACTCAGTCTGTCTTTGAACTAATAGCCTCCTGTGATCTTCTGTACATCAGAACTCTGAAAAGGAAAGAGGCAGCTCTGTGAACCAATCAGTTCCTCTACTGCATCCTGCTGGCTGACAGAACAACTTCCATAATGCAAACCAGGGGAGGTTCTTATTATCGAGAGCTGATATTTTGTTTTTCAGGTTCAGATCTGCTCAGCTAAGACGAGATAACGCAGAGGACTGTTTCAGGTCCTCCTGATGTGCCTGATCCATGAACGGTAACCTTTTTTATTCACATAAAACGGTTGATGTCTAAAATAATAATGAGGTCATATCATGCAACTGGTTTAGATGCTAAATCGGGCCAAACATTTTTGGCTTTCTGTATTTTTCTTGCAGCCAGTATTCCTATTGGAGGGATTTCCTGTCACTTCCTGTGTTGGTGACACCCTCCCCTATAATAAGAATTATCCTCCGTGACAACACAGACTGCAATAAACACTGGACTGAGCTTCTAACACTATTCTATCCCAAACTAAAAACAGATGATGCATGGGTTGGGTTTAATAAATAGTGTTCGTACTTTTGGTTGGATTTAGACTCCTGTTATCATGGACCAATTGTTCTGTGCTGTCCAAACTGGACAGGAAAAGGTGTGCTGGGCTGTGTGATTGAATACTTGTGCTGCGTACACATGACCGGACTTTGACAGCAAAGGTCCGACGGAACAAATCCGTCGGACAATTCGATCTTGTGTGGGCTCCATCGGACCTTTGCTGTCGAAAAATCAGAGGGACTTTAGAAATAGAACATGTTTCAAATTTTTCCACCGGAACCAGTTCTTATCGAGAAATCCGCTCGTCTGTGTGCTAGTCCGACAGTCTAAAACCGACGCTAGGGCAGCTATTGGCTACTGGCTATGAACTTCCTTATTCTAGTCCGGTCATACGTCATCACGCTCGATTCCGTCGGACTTTGGTGTGACTGTGTGTGTCCAAGTCCGTTCGGAAAGTCCGTCAGAAGTCCGCCAAAAGTCTGTCGGAAAAAAACGTCAGACCTAGTCTGCTGGAAAGTCCGGTCGTGTGTATGCGGCATTAGTGCGAGTGTGGGGCCATGCTCAAAACAGAAAGCTGGATGAAGTCAAGGGATGCAAGGGGTATTACATAATTGCACCAAATAATGGTGGTGGGTTGAAAAGATCAGGCACAACATCCTGAAAGAACTAAATAATTAAATAGAGCAGGATAATATATCTAAATTATTTGGGAATTTTCAGCTGCTGCTTAGAACAATCCATTGTATAGTCAGCAGTCATATAATTTATTAATAAAATCTTCAATAAAAGTTTACATATGCTGTGCCACTTAAATACTGACATCACAATTTGAGCCTGTAAACAGTATCCCCAAAAATCATATATGATTTCAAGTATAATATTAATAATCTTGCTGTAAACATCTTTTATCATTCAAATAAGAAAAGTAAGGGTTGATGATGCTTCGACGTGTTTCACCTTTGTTATACCAACTTCATCAGGAAAAGGGAGGATACAAATATATACAAAAAAATATATATGTATATACACACACAAGATGTGTTGACGAGACATTACCCACAGTAAATGGTGGACAGAAAGTAACAATAACAGGGCACCCACAGTCACCCCCCAAGGGAACATGGCCACATACTGCTTTCTGACAATAAAAAGGCCAAAGTTGCTCAAAGTGCCTTCAAAGCCAATCAAGTTCCAAGTGGGCCATGAGATATAAAAAAGAGAAATTATACAGTATTGCTTCATGGATGCCTTGCAGAATCTGTGCAACCGTGGGATAACCATTCTGTAAATGGAGAGATGTATTCCCGGAGGCACCCAGTGTCACTGTTGATGTTGACAGGTTGCTGGAGTATGGAGATAGGAATCCTGTTCGATTTTGAGTTTTCAAGGTCATTATCATGCCTGCATTGCTTTAGTAGCCAAAAACAATATACATAGTTATAGCAAGTATGGCAATTTTCACCTACTATTTCACCTACCTATTACGTTTCACTACTAGTACCTATGGTACTTGCCAATCATTTTAATTGTGCTGAACAACAGTGGGTTTTATTGAAATGAATAATAGCAATCTGCCTTGTCCTCCTCTTTAATTTTGGTGTATTGAGAAGGTACTGTACAGTAAGGCATAGTTGTGCCCCATTGTAGTCCCCATGTGTCCCAACTAGATGTCACTATAGCTACTGTAGCAGTGAGTTAGTCCCTATGCCTTGATTCTGCCAGTGGAGAAGGGGGCACCCAAAATATGGTTTAGGCGTTACATTCCAAGATGTTTCAGTAGTCATGCTTCCCAGAAGGAACAGGATTCCCTGAAGTGCCCCAGGACTGGACACATCAGGTAGGGTTGAGCCCTAGATGGAAAGCTCCCACCTAGCGGGAAGCAAGGAGCAGCCAGCAAGGCTGCTTTATTTTAAAAAACGAATGCTTGTGGGACTACTCTACTAAAGCCTCTAAGGTTTTCAAAGGACTAATGCTTTTGGGACAGCACTCTGGGATGGCCATCCAGAGGTCACGCGTCTTAAAAATCTCTTCTCTCCTACTGATCTGTTTTACTTTCTATAGAGTTTGTAACCTAAAGAATGTGCCACCTCCATCTAGAAGGATGAATGGACTGCTTGTAAATATTTCTATGTTCTGTTTAGTAAAGCAAAGGCCAAAGACATCTATTGTGTGAACATTCCTTTAAACAAAATATATAAACTAAAAGCATGGCTGCTTCAATAAGCTGCAAAACTATGCCTACTGCTATTCTTGTTAAAAGTTTTTATTAAGCATTAAACAATAAACAGGTGTACATACTTCTTAAGCTTAAAGAAATAACAGAATTATATCTTACGATATTTAGAGATACATATGTGGAATGAATTGTACAACACAAGTATTTCCATGTGATTGCAAAAATTTACACACATTTTGGTAAGAAGAAATAAATTCAGTTATAAATAAAGAATTGAAACGTGAATGCGTATCACTTTTTGTGTGTTTAAACTTAAATGAGTAATTGAAGTCAAAATAAGTAAGAACTCTCATTAGTTGAATTTTATATACCTAAGCTGTAGAAAAGAAAAATTCGTTTTGGAGATAGGTATATAGGTGTCGTCTGGGAAGATGATAGGGGTGAAATCGTTTTATATGATAGTCTGGATATTATTTATAATATGAATTATATAGTTTTAGCAAAAGTTAAATAGGTAGAGGTAAGAAAATGTACATCTAGTACTTCTTATTGTAAGATCAAATATCCTGGGAATATAGGGAGAAAGGAGGGAGATAGTCAGGAGTGTTAAAAGGGTACTTTGTAAGGACGCTCCAGGGGACCAGGGTATAACTAGGGGTGACCCTTCACATATTATGGTGAGGGAGGGTTATCCTGTAGTATTGAGGGATCATTCTGTAGGTCCCGAAAATCCTGAGATTCGGTAAAATGAATCCAACAAGACCATGTTTCAAGAAATTGTGTTTGTGTTTCTCTAGATTGGTGGATTATTTCTTCCATGTGTACTGTTTTTTGAAGGCGGGTGAACCAGTCTTTCACAGTTGGTGGAAGTGTGGATCGCCAATTCCTTGGAATACACATGTTTGCAGCAGCTACCATGTGCATCTGTAGGGAATGTAAGTAGGTGCGTTTTGTGCATGCTGGGTAGTGTAAGAGGAATTGTGCTGGGGAGTAGTCTAGTTTGTGTGTTGTTACCATTTGTATCACTTTATGAACGATCGCCCAGAAAGGTTGAATTTTACTACAATGCCACCATATATGCAAGAGAGTTCCAGTCTCAGTACAACATCTCCAACATATTGGGGAAAGTGATGGGTAAATTTTATGTAATTTAGATGGAGTATTATACCATCTAGATAATATTTTGAACGCATTCTCTTGCACGCAAACATTTAGGGAACCCTTATGGGCGATCGTATAGATAAATTCCCATTGATTGTTGGGTATATGTAGGGAGAGGTCTTTTTTCCATCGTTCAATGTTAACCTGGTTCTGTGGTGGATGTTGGGGGAATAGCATAGCGTATGAAAAGGAAATTAGGTGACGTTGGGGTTCCGTTTTAAGGCACATATCTTCGAATGGAGTAATAGGTCTGGACCATTCTGCAACGGCTGCTTGCGAGTTCAAAAAATGTTTAATTTGTATAAAGGACCAATAGGGCAGCACCTTAGGTTTGAGTATTTCGGAAAGGTCTGAAAATGAGAGAAGTTTATTATCCTTATAAAAATGCATGGTGCGAATGTTGTCAGACGGCCATAAATCTCTCAGATAGCAGGCCTTCATTCCAGAGGGAAACAAAGGATTCCATCTGAGAGGGGTTAAAGGGCCATTAGTATCTGAGATCTTATATTTAGTACACGCTTGCTTGAAGACACGTAATGTGGGTAAGATTAAGGGGTGGTCCTTATAGTATTTGGATATTTTTGGGAAATGTAACCAAGGGGTTTGAGCTAAGGGTACCGGGGAGAAATGATTTTCTATTCTGACCCAATCTTTAACTGAGGTATGGACATTCCAGTCTACAACTCTAGTAAGGTGACTTGCTATCTGATACTTACGAATGTCGGGTATTCCCAATCCTCCTCGTACTTTTGGGGAGGTAAGTTTACTATAATTTAGTCTAGGGCGAGTAGAACCCCAGATAAATTTCGTACAAATTTGTCTAAAGGATGTGAAAAAAGACGGTGGGATATGGACAGGTACTGTTTGGAGAATATATAGAAATCTCGGCAGAACGTTCATTTTGATAATGGACGCTCTACCAAACCAAGAAAAAAGGCCCGTTGACCATTTCTTAAAGTCTTCAGTAATGTTTTGCAACAAAGGCTGGTAATTAGCTGAATATAAGTCTGATAGTGAAGCAGTTATTTTAATGCCTAGGTAGGTTAGATATTTATTATCCCATTTAAAAGGAAAATTGTGCTGACATTGTTCACATTGTCTCAAGGGGAGTGAGATGTTTAAAGCTGTAGACTTTGCAAGATTTATTTGTAAATTTGATATGAATTTAAAATGTTCTAATGTTTTAAAAAGGTTGGGTAGCGTGATCAGTGGTTCAGAGAGAAATAAGAGTACGTCATCTGCAAAAGCAGCTGTCTTATATGTATTACCTTTTATTTCAATTCCCTTAATGTTAGGATTCTCTCTAATATTCCTCAGTAGGGGTTCCATAGTTAAGATAAAAATCAACGGGGATAGAGGGCAGCCCTGACGTGTACCGTTGGAAACGGAGAAGGCGTTTGACAGGTGACCATTAACCCTAACCCGAGCCGTGGGTGTGGAGTAAAGCATGAGTATGAAATTAAGCATGCGTTCTGGTAAACCTATATGCTTCAAAGTTTCAGTCATATAATCCCAGGCCACCCTGTCAAACGCCTTCTCCGCGTCCAAGGATAAAAAGAATCCTTTTTTTTTCGAAGAGACAAGCCAGTGATAAATATTTATTGCTTTCAGGGTATTGTCCCTTGCCTCCCTTCCTGGAACAAACCCTACTTGGTCAAGGTGAATTAGGTCAGGAATCAAGGGAAGTAGTCTGTTAGCTAATATTTTGGCATACCATTTTAGATCAACATTTAATAGGGAGATAGGCCTATAATTTGTCACCAAGCATGGATCCTTTCCTGGTTTTGGAATAACTGATATATGAGCTGTTAATAGATCTCTTGGGGGTTTCGTTGGTGTAGCATATGTATTAAAGGTAGATATGAAAAAAAGGAGTTAATATATAATTATAAGCCTTATAATATCCTACTGTCAAGCCATCTGGCCCTGGGCATTTACCTGTTTTTAAGGATTTTAGTGCGTTCTCTGTTTCCTCTAAAGTGATTGGTTTGTCGAGTATTTGACGGTTTAAGTCTGATATAGGGGATGGACTATATTGATTGAGAAAGTCTGTTATAATTGACTTTCTATCTGGATTGCCTGTACTTGAATTTGTGTCAGTTTGGTTATATAGTTTGGTATAATACTGTACAAATTGATCAGCTATGTCTGGTGTGGATGAGACCTTCTTGCCTTTAGTATCTGTAAGGGTGTGAATCGTGTTAGCAGATCTCTTCGATCTTAAGGCCCTAGCGAGCATTTTACCAGCCTTGTTGCCAAACTCATAAAACGTTTTTTGGCGTAGGATAAAGGATCGTTTCGTTTGTTTGTCCAGCATTTCCATTAATTGTTTTCTGAGGGTTATCAAGGAGGTTAGTGTATCTTGGGCAAGAGTTTGTTTATGTACCTTTTCTAATTTATAGATTTTGTTAGTCAGATCGTTAAAGAGTTTTTGTTGTAGTTTACGTCTCTTAGCAGCAGCCGCTATGAGGATACCCCTAACAACACATTTATGTGCTTCCCAATGAATTGGTGGTGAAGTATCGGAGGCTGAGTTATTTATAAAGTATTGTTTTAGGCAGTTTTCTATTTCACTATTAATAGATTCATCTGTGAGGAGGGATGGATCAAGTTTCCAAGTACGGGTTCTGGGTAACACATCCGGGAAGGACAGACAAATAGATATTGGATGGTGATCTGATAGGTACATGGGGTCAATCGAGGTTGAGAGAAGAAAGGGTAAATCGGATTGAGTAATGAAAAAATAATCTATCCTAGAGTATTTGTCATGGGGATTAGAGTAAAATGTAAAATCTTTGCAATCGGGGAATAAAGTACGCCAGGAATCATGTAAGAATAAAGATTGTAGTTCACCTTTAATTGCTTTAAGAGCAGAGTATGGGATGGATGATAAACCATTAGACGTGTCTAGTATGGGGTTCATGGGAATGTTAAAGTCCCCTCCTAATATCAATGTGCCTTCTTGAAAATCAGCAAGGCGTCTGGTAATTTCCCGAAAAAAGGATACCTGACCGGAATTTGGGGCGTATATATTGGCCAGCGTGATCTGCTTGCCTTTCAAAGTTCCTTTTAAAAAGAGGAATCTGCCTGCTTTGTCAATCAAAGAGTCTGTAATAAGCATAGGGTTATGTTTTGCTAGTATAATGGATACTCCTTTAGTTTTGGACATGGGATTTGTGGCGTGATAAGCTATAGGGTAATGTATATTGTATAGTTTTGGAGTGGAATCTCCCCTAAAGTGTGTCTCTTGGACAAAAATTATGTCTGCTCGGTTGCGTTTCATTGTCGTTAATAGCTGGGATCTTTTTTCCGGCACATTCAAGCCTTTTGCATTGAGAGAAATAATTTTGAGTAGGGTATTCGATAATGTAGGGTTTGAAGGAGCCATTTTTCTTTATATGTGAACTTCGGTTTATCTGTTGTCAAAAAGGAGGTCAAGAAGATAAAGGAAGTATATGTATATGTACAATACAACAGAATTATGTACTTCCTTATAGTAGGAAAGTGACTGGTCCCCTGGAGCGTCCTGTGAGGGGTTAAGGGTAGAGTCAAGGTAATGTAGG
Organism: Lithobates sylvaticus; assembly: GCA_028564925.1. Classification (NCBI taxonomy): domain Eukaryota; kingdom Metazoa; phylum Chordata; class Amphibia; order Anura; family Ranidae; genus Lithobates; species Lithobates sylvaticus. The sequence goes on along the minus strand of CM053035.1, from coordinate 34,186,078 downwards.
GGGGTATTAGACTAGGCCTTAGGGTAAGGTTAGGGATTATCAAGGGGGAACCGGTGGTAGGCGAGGACCTGCTCGCCTACTACAAAGGGATGGTTAGGGTACCGGTGAGAGTCAGTGGTATACAGGTTTTAGAAATTCGCTATGTTACCAATAAAAGTAGCACCACTCTTTGGGGGTCAACTAGGATGAGAATAGACGGTTTATAGGACTCTGTAATACATCCCGTCAGACCGTAGACCCTCAATAAGAAATGACAATCTAAATGGTAAGTAAGGGGAAATTAGTTATAAGTAGAGACATGGGTTCATTATATAGAAGGTAAAGATATTATTGGACCTGAAGTCCTTCGGGCAATGAGAACCAAGAAAATCGTGTATGATGTTGAGGATAGCATGGAGAAAAGTACTAAACTGAGTGTGGTGTGTCAGAGGCCTAAGGGCGTATACAACATGGAGATAATTCTCCTATAAAGGGAGTGTATTTATGTGGTATTGGAAGAATAAAGTAGATGAACTAAGATCCAAACATTGTATCATCATGGTTGGAAGTTAGCAACAGGTTCTCCGCATAAAACATAAACATGCGATGACCACTAAGGGATAAAAGAGAAAAAAAAAAAAAAAAAAAAAAAAAAGGGGATTCTAAACCTATATTTATGTATACACACATATATGCACACATATATATATACCCATACATGTACACATCTAAACATAAGACATTAATAACCGTCAATAAGTTTCAGCATGAGTTCTTCTTGTGTTAAGTAAGGTAATATGTGGGCCTAAACGAGTGCTTACGGTCTTATAAGGTAGACTGTATCTTTAAATAGAAAGGAGCCCAAAAAAAAAAAAAAAAAAAAAAAAAAAGAAAAAAAAAAAAAAAGGGGGGGGGGGGAACCCCCACACACAAACCTCCCTCCCCCAACCCATCTTTTCTCCAAAAAGAAAATTATCAAGGTATTTGAACTAATAGTTCAAGGGCATTTAGGGATTCCGATTTATACCCCAAATCTCCTATCCTAAATTATTCTCCATAACAAAGGATAGACAGTTAACAAATGTGTTTGAGTCTCATATAGCCCATACCTTCATTTATATTAACTAAGCCATTACCACAATGAGCTTATTCCTTGCTAGATGGTAAAAGCAATAAGAATGTATCCTAAATCAAATCATGGGTGAATAAATATGACCATATGAAACATATATCCATCCGCACACTTTACCTATATAATACTACCAGCAAAAGTAACAGGGTGTTTGAGCTGTATAGTGGAATAATGGGATTTGGGGAATTTCATGCATTCCCCAAAGCTTCTATCCACATTACTGTTTGGAAAAATTGTATATAATTGTGCTGTGTTCACATTTAATTTGTCTCTTCATTTATACAAACTAAGCTTATATACCAGTGTATCTGTTACTGACTAAGAATTAAATGAAATAAATTGTGTAACAAAACCAGTACCATGAGTGGATGGTCATGACCATATAGAGTACTTCGTTTTCAGTCTCGTGTCAAGCATTCAATGGTATCTGGAGAGCTGTCATTTTCTTGGAGAATGAAGAGGAGATATCCTGCAAACAAGTCAAACACAAACAAAACAAAACAAAACCAAAAAAAAAAAAAAAAAAAAAAAAAAAAGGGGGGGGGGGACCCTCATTTTTTAGAAAGATGTATCATGGAAGAAGATCAAGTAGTTGATTCTACTAAGATGATTTGGTAAACTATACTGATATAGTATAAGTAACTAGTGATCTCTGCGGGCTCTCCTTGGAAGTGGAGCTGATGTAGGACTGACTGATTGTAGAGGCGGTGTAGCATTCACATTCCTCCTTGAGGTTGATGGAGATCTGCGTCTTCTGAAATGTGAGGCCTGCGTTTCCATCTGGTCTGTTCCGCGTGGTTGGATGGAGAAGTTTGACAGTGGAAAGTCAGAATACCAATTAGGTACAGGGGTATACGGGATGTCAAGAATTTGACAGAATGAATCTAGGTCTTCAGGGACCCTTAAAATGGCTGTGCGCCCTTGATTAGTGGCTGCAAGGGCAAAGGGAAATTTCCAGCGATATGGTATATTTTTGGATTGAAGTATTTCTAATAGCGGGCGTAGATCTTTCCTGTGCCTGAGGGTTATTGCAGATAGGTCTTGATATATAGATATTCTATGGCCCTCATATTCAGTCGTGCGTTTAATTCTGGCCTGTTTTAAGATATCTTCTTTCAGCCTGTAGTCATTAATAAAGCAAATGACATCTCTGGGAGGGTCTGTGTCCCTTCCTTTAGGTCTAAGAGCCCTATGTATGCGATCCATGTTAATGACTTCAATACACTGACTTTCCAATAACTGACTAAAGATGGCTGATACTGTGGCATGCAGCTGGGTATTATCCACACTCTCAGGGAGGCCTCTCACTCTTAAGTTATGGCGTCTTCCCCTATTCTCGAGGTCTTCGACATGTCTTTGAATGTCCCTTAATTGCATAGTGTGTGTGCTTACCGTGGCCGTCACTTTCCTTAGTACCGAATTGTGTACGTTCGTTTTTTGTTCCACATCCTGCATCCTTCCTGCCATTGCCTGTAGTTCCTGCCTTAGGTCTGTCATGGCTGCGGTGAAGGTATCCTTGATGTCATTTGCCACAGCACGTAGATCTTGTAAGGTAGGATGTTGTGAAGTACCAGGCATAGCCTCAGGAGGAGTCATGGACGGAGTGAGTGTAATGCCGCTCTGCGCCTGTGAGGCGGCTGAGGTATTCGCCGCCATATTGGATCTCTGAGGCCTGGAGAGCTCCGGGACGCCGCGGCTGCTCTGGTCCCCGGTTCGCCTCGGGGATCTAGAACGGGATGCCGAAGAGGTGCGGGAGGCAGTCCCCATGCTCGGTGAGTCTTTTTTAAGTGCTGGTTCCCCCGTTCAGGCTAGAGAGGGGCCACGGTCTGACGGAGCGCTCGGTTTAAGCGGCCATCTCTCCTCTCCACATGGTCGTCAGCCAAAGGGAGACCCCCCCATTCAGGAGAGGAAGAAACTAATGGCCACACATCCTTCCCCTAGACTTCAGAGTAGACCCAAGGATCCACAACCTTTATGCAGTGAAAGAAACACAAACAAAAATGCAAAAAGTTACAAACGTGAAAGAGAGAAATAAATAAATAGTGGCTGTGAATGTGCACTGGCTAGGTCTTGAGGCCTGGTAGCAAAAGTTCCCCCGGACTTAAAAAAAAAAAAGGCCTAGCCCATGGAGGCGCAGTACAGAAAAGCTATTAGGGCTGTGACCATGTGCCTTTTCACACAGTGGTGTCCAGCACCCAAGTGTTACTAAGAGCACCCCTGGGGTGACCACTCCCAGGGGGCACAGACACAGTGGACTATTCGCCTTCCAAGCCCATGACCAGACAAGGTGGACCCATTCAAATCAGGAGGCACTGGGCTCCTCCAGCCTTCCCAGGAGAATTACTCTTGTGCCTTACATCCCGTGGGCAGCCTGATTTCTGTTTCACCTGGTACTAGCCTTCAGAGCCCCCATTATACCAGCAGAGATACTGTACAGCCATTCCTGCCAAAAGGCCACCAGAACGATGGTGTGGTACCCCTACTGAACACTGTTAAGAACAGATACTATTCTTGATCTTAGCCAAACATTTACAGCAGGAGCAGGTATGACTTCTCATTCCTCCTAAAATACATCTTTCAGAGATTAACAAAGTGTTTCCAAGCCCTAGCATGGTCACTATGAAAGAGATGGAGATGCCTACACAAATGTCAACCTTGACGTCTGCTATTGAAAATTGTGGGACCCCATGCAGCCTGCCTGAGCCTAACGCCCCAGCCTGCCCCGGTGGATTGATGTAAAAGAAGTGGGCAGAACTTTATTGTTGGGAACTGTGGCATGAAGGATTCCTTTGCCTGCTCCCAAAAATTTGTAAATAGTCCCTTTCTGTCCCTGGCCTTTGCTACTGAACTGTTGGGGCCCAGGGAACTTGTGTTTAATTGCTGGGAACCAGGGCCCCTGGGATTACTTTGCATGCACCCAAAGTTATTTAAAGAGTCCCCTCTCTGCCCCTGAGCCTTGTGCTGAACTGAGGGAGCCTGGGTAGCGTTGTCACCTTTTTCTTCAAGCCAAACCTAGCACTTTACTGGTGCATGAACAGTGGGTGTGGCCAATTGTGTTAACAGGGGCCTAAAGTAGCCCAACCTACTTACAGCACCCTTTACTATCCACAGCCCCCCAGAGCAGCCCAACCTTCCATTGACAGTCCAAAGTAGTCCAGCCTACCTATAGCAACCCACACTATCCACACCACACCAAAGTAACCCATTCAACACCCCAAATCAGTCCATCATATCCAAGGCACCCCAAAGCTAACCACACCACCCCAAAGAACCTTACAGCAGCAGGATGGACTGGGGGCAGCAGGGTGCACAGGAAGGCCGCAGGGTGGACTGGGGGGCAGCAGGACGGACTGGATGGCAGCGGAGTAGACTGGGGGCAGCGGGTTGGACAGAGTGGCAGCAGGATGGACTTGGGGGCACCCAGATGTACATGGGGCAGTGGGGGGGACTGGAGGGTAGTGGAGTGGACTGGGGGGCAGCGGAGTGGATAGAGGGGCAGCGGGTTGGACTGGAGGGTAGTGGAGTGGACTGGGGGGCAGCAGGATAAATAGGGGAGTGGGGTGGACTGGATGGTAGCAGAGTGGACTGGAGGGTAGTGGAGTGGACTGGAGGGCAGTGTTCAGGTGGACAATGGCGTGTACAGTGGGGAGACAGTGGTGCTCAGTGGTGGACTGCATACCTGTCTGCTGGTGTCCCATATCTGTAGGCTGTGGGTTGCTCCCTTACTGAGGCTGATTGGCTGCATTTGCTGCACCTTCTGCTGGGCTTCTGTGATGCCAGCAGTTTTAAACAGTGAAGTGCGGGCAGTGTGTGGTTACTGGAGTCTGAACTGGGGACAGAAATGAGGGGAAGATGAGGGGCACTGGGGACATCTCTCTGGCAAGTATGCTGTCTGAATAATGTGCCTGGGTGTCTGGCAACCCTAGACCTGGGCCGGTTATAGGAGGACCAGCTGTACCTTGGCAGCCCCGACTCCTGATATCTTTATTGCACACTTTCATTGGTCAAGCTTGGCACAAAGTGACTATGCATATCTCATACTTGATGGACCACTAAGAAGCAACAAATCACTGCAATATTTGACACTATTACAGTGTGGGCATTGTTCTGTTGGGCAACCAATCACATAGAAGCTTAGCAGGACCCAGAAGACTGCAGCAATCACTGTAGTAGTGCCGATTACTAGTCCTTTTGGTAAAATATATGCATACTTACCTTGTGACCAATGTAAGTATCCAATAAAGATCATATCTGGAGCTCAGCTTTAACAAACTATGTATTGCAGGTAGGGTTTAGCTCTACTTTCTTCTCATTTTATGTTCACTACAGGTACACTTCAAAGAGATTTTTTTAACTGGGCAGGTAGTTCTTTTTGTTAAATGACACTATGGTTGTGTTGTATGGCCAGTTTAGATGTAATAGGAGCTTCTTTTCGAAGGATTTTTTCAATATGTGAATGTCTTTTCTAGCCCCCTTTCATTATATCTCAGTGCAGTTTCTTAGTATTGTGTCTTCCATTGTGCGGCTGATCTTCGTGCTAAGTAATTATCTCCCATGTGCCTAGAGAGGCAGCTAGCTGATGTGTCCTTTCTGCTGTTCATGGGCTCAGACTATTTCCTCTGCTTCATTTCACTGCCTCTCTCCACCGCCGCTGCTGGAAAGGAAAGCAATAATTACTTTTTAATAATCCTATTTACTTTTAAACACTGCCTTAATTAATCTACTGTAGTGTATCTCTTTGTTCCATATGTATGATGTTTGTGTGAAATTTAATTTTTTTTTTGTTCCTTCAACATTCCGGTAATAAGCCTTTCAAGAAAGTAATGAGATTTAAAGAGAACTCTGTCAATTTTAAATATCTTATTCATCATTTGCTTTAATGGAAAGAAGCAACTTTGGGAAAAATTGTCGATTTTCAGAATGACCTTTTTTCATGGTGGCTGAAATATACTGCGACAAAGGTGGACCTATATCATACATGTCAATTTTCTGAGATGGGAAAGAAGGACTTCTTTTGGCACAAAGTATGTAGGCAAAGGACACACATGGCACACACCCCAAATCTGGACCTTAAGGAGTGAAAGTGTATTTTAACCCTAAAATTTAAGATGACGTCAGGAACGATATTGTCTGCTGCTTGCTGTTCTTTCAAAGGTTGCCTGCCCTCCAATTTTAGCCTGCCAAAGTTTGCTGCCCCAACTTTCTGGGTTTTCAGTGTCTACATTGCCTTGCAGGGTCCTTTGTAGCCTGGTGTGTGATCACGGAACAGTACTACATCCCATGGTATCGCTCACCCCTGAAAGTGGCCACTGAGTTGTCCCCAGGTTCTTTTCCCAAGTTGGTGTAGTGGCAGCTAATCCCACAGCAACAGTCCCTCTTTCTGGCTCAATAAACAGTCTAGGGGTGTCTCTTTGATGCTTTATTGCGAATTGAACTTGGATTTGGCGCAGGGAACTGAGAGATACTACAGCAAAACTGGACAACAATAGGAGGACACTCTTCACTTTGACAAAGCTTCTTAGTTCAGTCCCTCTATTAGCTGCTAAGGGAATGAGCAACCCTGAGACACCATAAGAAATGTCCCAACCGGAGCAAACTGTGGCACTGATGCACAAGGGATAGTAGCAACAGTCACCAGGACCCTACACACAGATCTGTACTCACAATGTCCCTGGATACTTGGATGCGTCCTTCCAATATCAGCCAAACATTTCTCCTGTGAACTCTCCAGACCAGATCCTCAGGGAAATCCCTTAATCAGTTCCAGAAAGTTTTCAGCAAGACAGACTACCCAGCTCTAGTACATCTGGAACCTCAAAAACACATTTAGAACTACAGCTGGACTGCCCAGAAGGGCAGCAGCTATTCAGACTGGGAACTTCTCCTCCTGAACAAGAACCAGGTTGCCTCAGGCCCCAGACTATTTATGTCCTCCTCAGCCACTTACTGGGCATTGCTTCCCCAGGGATTGGCTGAGACAACATAAATATTCAGAATGTTGATTTGCCTTGGGTTGGGTTGCCAACCAAATACAGTCTAGAATCCTCCAGAAGGCAGAGGGAAACCTGCAGTCAATGAGGCCTAAATCAACTGAAAGCAATCACACCCTGCTCCACTGATTACAGGGGAGCCACTAAATTTACCTAACATTTTTAGCAACCTATCTAGGAGGGTACCACACCAACATAAAGATGCTTGTCTGTTGGCATAAGGATTTTTTTAATAATGCTGAGGGCATGCTCGATGGTGCTAACAAACGGCAGCCTGAGGATTCTGTCAATGGTGAGGATCCTATGTACTGTGCGATGGCACTAGCAAGGACAGCCTTAGAATTTTGTCAATGAGGAGGCACACATATGCGATGGTCCTAGCCAGTAGATTGCTTTAAGATTGGATTCTTTCCTAAATGTACATAATATAACTAGGTACTAACATTTATAGGTAAAGTTGATCCAGGGAAAGTCCGATTGCCTCTCTGGGATCAGGAAGGAATTTTTCCCCTGCTGTAGAAAATTGGTTCCTGCGTTTCTGTTTTTTTTTCCGCCTTCCTCTGGATCAACTGTGGGTATAGGATTGGGTATATGGGATTTTATGATATTTTTTATTTTATTTATTTATTTTTATGGTTGAACTAGATGGACTTGTTTCTTGTAACTAGCACAGGTAGCCTGAGTGTTTTGGTAATGGTAGAGCACCCATGCATGATGGCCTTGCACAGACAGCCAAAGATTTTGTCAATGGCGGAGCACTCATTCACAATAGTGCTAGCACAGGCAGCCTGGGGATTTTGTCAAAGGCGGGGCACACTGCTATTAGTCTGCTGACACCGAAGCATGCATTCCTATCACTTCCTATTTCCTGAGTACTGGGTGGGACGGTCGGTCTTCCTGCTACGGTAACATGATTCGTGCCAGTATTGTAACGAGAGAAAAACTGCTGGTGAAAAACAAGCGGGCCAATTACACGGGTCGAAAATGAGATTACAGGGGGCATTCTGTATAAATACAGTGTACAGAACGTTCCGATTTTTGCCATAGTTGTCATGGTTACAGAAAGGCAATGTTTAAATATTTGCAGCAGTTAGAAATTCAAATGACTGCAGATCAAAGCTTAACCCCTTCCAAAACTTCTGTTTTATTTAAGAAAAAAAAAAATTTGGGGGGGGGGGGACGCAGAATAAGGATGGCATAGAACCCCTGTAAGATTTTCATTGTAGCCTGTGTCCCCAATGGCGAGATTGCATGCCAGGACAGGAAATCTCTCCAATGGGGCACAAACAAAACACAATTTCTCAGTAAATTGGCAAAGGGTTAGGACCTCCATTAAGCTATTATACCTGTCTGTAACTTTCTCCTCCCCCCCCCCCATTTGTTACATTTACAAAAGTATGTACTTTTTTCAAAGTCTATCCAAGCTGGAGT